>JAAGKR010001803.1:11386-67400 GCA_011419295.1 Clarias macrocephalus
ACTGCTAAGGACAGGCAACAAGCAGAAGAGACGCGTTTGGGCTAAAGAACACAATAAAGAACACAATAAAGAAAACTCTTTGAATGAGAAGGTGTGTCCAAACTTTTGGTCTGTACTGTATAGTGTAGTGACTTTTTTTGCTTATGTACTAATGTCAACATTTACACACTCATTCACACACTATGGGCAATTTGGGAACACCAGTGAGCCTAATCTGCATGTGTTTGACCTGTGGGAGGAAATCACAGTGCCCGGAGAAAACCCAACAAGCACAGGGAGAACATGCAAACTCTATCGAACCCGGGACCAGGAGGTACAAGGCGATGGTGCTAACCACTAAGCCACCGTGCTGCCCATGTGCTACTATTAGTCTCTTATCTACTACAACCCATAATATCTAGTTTCATCATTCATTCTCTCTACTGCTTATCCTGTACAGCAGAAGTGCCAAACTGCATCCAGAAAGAGCCATGTGGGTGTTAAGCAGAAGCCACGCCTGTTTAATGAGTTTTTCTTGGCTGCTTTCAACAGAAAATCAGTTCTGCTTGCTTTGAATGAAAGCCTGCATCCACATGGACCTTTCTGGATCCAGTTTGACACCCTTGCTGTAAGAGGTTTCGAGGGTGAGGGCGAGGATATTGGTATGTCCTCAGGGCACTCTAGAAGCAGGACATGGTATATCCTGGACATCAACTTCAGTGCAAGGCACAAGCACTCACACACCTACTCATTTACGCCCTACGGACAATTTGAAAATGACAAATAACCTACTCCGCATGTCACTGTGAGAGGAAACCCTCCAAGCACGGAGAGAACATGCGACACAGGTGAGAATCGAATCTTCAAGCCTGGAGGTGAGAAGCCACCGTGCCGCCATAGCAGTACAAAACTGCTACAAACAACAGCCTATGTGCATTTGTAATACATTCATTAATTGTAAACATTTGGAGATTATAAACCAACAGATGTAACAGGTGATATGTCTTACAAATATGCTCTTAGTTTCTGCTTTATACCTCACCTATCTGTTTTTACCTAAACATTGATTATTTGTCCTTGAGTTGAAATCAAACTCAAATAACAAATGGTGGGATCTATACAATAAACCAATGATTACACATTTAACATAGGTGACATACAGTAGGTTATTCATACAGTATAACATATGTAGGTTAACTTTATAGTCATCATCAATAACTAAATAAAAAAGAGGATGTCGTGAAGGATTTGTGTTGTCTTTAATGTAAAGAAAGTTCTAATACTTCTGAAAGATTTGCCATCGAGCGCTGTGAATTTGAGGAAACTTAACAGTCACTTAATGGTCCATGATGCATGTAGTTCAAAAATATTGACCATATGTATAATATTGTATCTGATCGATATTTATTTAAATAGGTTCCAGGCAATACTTGTGCGCATATACAAATGACTTTTTTAACTCTTGCCAGTCCCTTCAGTTTACTGTCATCACACTGATAGAGGTAAATGTGTCTAAGGGTTAAGACTGATATAACCAGTAGATGTCAACGTGATTTTAAATAATTAGATTAAAAGTACTGAAGGTTATATACGTCATTTCAAAATCTTTGGTGGAATTTGCCTGTAGAGATAGACTGATAATTTATTGATCCCAAAGGAAATTCCAGGCATATATGGAATAATTAGCTACGCTACATACGCACTGCTAGATTAGCTCGTTTAGCTGATGTTATCTAGCAGTAGGAATCTGACTTTAGTACCAGAGAAAGTTTAATATCAAGCTAAAGATAGCCACACACACACTGTAAACCCTAATGCTCAAAGTAATTAAACATATTGAGTAGTGTTAACTTAAATTATTTCAATTAGTTCAAATTAATAGACTTTAATGAGTATTTAGAACTTTTGGTATTTATGCGTTTGTAGAAATGACACTTTTTAAGTCAGCTGAACAAATTTAATATTTTAAGTAACTGTCACCTTAAAGTTCCACCAACTTGAACTCTTTCAGACTAGCGATTTTGTGTCTGATGTCATCAGGGCAATAGGGCACTGGTGGCTCAGTGGTCGGTCTTTCGGCTGCCATGCGAAAGGTCCGGGTTCGATTCCCAACAACAGGATGAGTTGCCTGCCCCAAGCCCAGAAAAAAATGGGAAGGTTGCATCAGGAAGGGCATCTGGTGTAAAACTTTAAAAAAGTTTATGTAACTGATTACCTCAAATTTTTTGAGTTTTGCCAACTTATTCGGGTTTGCAGAGCATAACAAAAATCTTTAATTTTTCATTTGGCTTACAATGTTTGCTAGGTTGAAATTTTGCATGATTACATTTCTAAAAGTATATAATTCTATATAACTTTTATATGAAAAATTCCTTTAAAAATATATTCCTTTAAAAAGAAATATTTTCAGTTTGTGTGAATGTGTGTGCATGTGACCTCATGTGATTGCTGCAAAAAGTGTGACTGGAAGTACCATGCTATTGGCATGTGTCCCTACACATAAGAAGTTGATGCATTTATAGTGTACTATATGGAGAAGTCTTATTTAGGATTTAGTGTTAAGGGTATATGGCCTGTAGGTAGTACTGTGGTGAAGTGGTTAGCATAGTGGTCACCTTACTCCTCCAGGGGCCGGGTTTGATTCCCGCCTTGGGGTCTGTGTGCATGTTGTTTCCATGCTTGGTGGGTTTCCTCCAGTTACTCCGGATTCATCCAACAGTGCAAAGACATGCAGTTTAGGCTAACTGGCGTCTCCAAATTGGCCTTAGTGTTGACTGGAGGTCCTACCACAGTCATAAAATGGGAATAAAAACAATGGTCACCATAGCCTCCACGGTCCCTACATGGACTACAGAAGTTCTTACATTTGGCACAGCTTGGACATTGGTGGCGGATTTAGTGGTAGACTTTTCATCTGCCATGTGAATGGCCCAGGCTCAAGTCCAAGCCAATGGGGTTGCAATGCCAGTGCCAGTGTGTTGTGTCAGGAAGGGCATCTGCCAATCTGATGTGGCGACCCCTAATGGGGAGAAGTTGAAACAACAACAACTACATTCTTTTTGGCTCAGATGGTATGAAATAACCACAAAAGTACTCCAGTTTTTAAGAGGTTGTGGGTGTCCTCTGGGCTCCTTCAGTTTCACTTACCTCCTGAAAACATGCCAGCACGCAAATTGGCTCTAAATTGCCCGCTGACGGGGGTGTGGGTGCACGGTGGCAGACGTGAATTCCTGATTTACACCCAATGTTCTTGGGGTAGGCTCTGCATGCACTGCAACCATGATAAAACTGTTACTGAAAATAAATAAATCATGGAAATTAACAACATTTCCTCACGAATGGAAAAGATAATTGGCAAACAAGAGAGTTGAGGCCAAGCCATGGCACAATCAGCTAAGGCATCATGTTTGTATGATGTTGACGCTTTTTTCCCCACATTTTCTCCCCAATTTGGTCACCAACCCATCATAAAACAATTACCATCTGGTGAGGGTGAAGGCTAACACGTGCTTCCTCTGGGACACCACAGGGCAGCGTAACACACTCAGAGTAATGCGCTATCTGCTCTCTTTATCATACCTCCAGAGCTCACACGTGCCTCTGATTCCCTAGTGCGACTGTGATTAACACTGAGGAACGAGTAATGCCATTCCTCCCAAACAACTTTGCTTATTTGGCTGCTTACAACAGATAACCGGGTCATCATAGTGATTCAAACTTGCGTGATGGTGTTTAGAGTATACTATTTAAAATTCAGAAATCATATGTAGATTTGACTATTGCATAAAACCCTATGCTAAAGCCTAGCTTACATACATTTTGTCACAAGGACATTTCTACAGTTCTGACATCTTTATGAATGTATAACAGTTTATGAATGTATAAGGCTATGCAAAGTTTAATTAATCGGCTTCTCTCCTCTATTCACTGTAAGGGTAGCTTTCATGGTGAGATGCTCTGTGGTGTAGGTGTGTATGGGTGGAGCTGTGGTTGGAATTACAGGGACCCAGGGACTGAGTAAGAATAATTAACGGTTTGAATCACAAAGTGAGTGTTGTTAGTATTGTGTTTACTACGGCTAGTAAGATGTTGTACTGTACATGTTCTTAGCATTCAACGCTTCAGTTGCAACAATTCGTTTCAACTCTGTTTTCACAAATACAGCAGCCTGTGCTGTGGTTCTGTTGGTTGTATTTGTTTTCAGACTGTCTTTCACAAGTTTCTTCCCTATAATTGCAGTCTAAAAAGCATTTCATAATGATGTGTTGAAAATGCATTTCCCCTCCTCGGCAGATGCCGAGTTTTCCTCCACTGGGAATAAGCGGCAATCAGTGGCAAATTCAAAAGCCTTGTTTATGTTCGCGATAGCTGTGCTGCTCTTCTTATCTATTCTCCAATCACAGGAAGTAGTAAGTGCACCCACCCTTTTATCTGGCGTCTTGTGGTCTGATGACGCCTGGTCTCAGCTGGGACAATTTTTCCCCCTGATAGAGAAAGGATAACTCGAAATATAATCTGCGATACGTTTTTGATCTTAAACACGAAGCAAGAAGGCAAAGATGCTGCTGTTTTATTTGTACGAGAAGCGAAAAGATTTATTGGGAAGAATGTGTAATAACACCCTAGCAGTGAGTAGACAGGCATTTTAATACAGTAATTATTGAGACAGATGTTTCCTTCATTTTTTCATTGTGGGTAATGCAAGATATAGAATTTACGTGTGCCGTGAGCATCAAACAAAGTACTAGTATTAAGTCATAAACAAGCATTTCTTGTACATCATTCAGCTACCATTCTCAATCTCACATTTAACACTACAGTGTATTTCAAAACTTAATAAAGACAATGGTCTAAAAAAGTGATCATTATTTTATGAGCCAGGTGTTCCTTTGCCAAGTCATTCAGGTTCTCTTGTAGTTTTCTCTTCTTCCAGGATAAACCCGGGCAGTTGTATCCTTAACCGGGTCATATCAGAGTAATCAGCATAAAGAGGAGGCAGCAAGGTGGTTCTGTTTGGCATTCCTCATTAGAACATGCTGTTCGTTAGAGGCTTCATTAAACACAGCTTAATCGACTTGTTGATACAGTACAGAGAGACCATCAGTTGCAATTAAACTCAAGCACACCCTTAACCTTATTCCAAACCTTGCCAAAAGCCCATATTTCTTTACAAGTGCTACAAGTACGCAGCAAATTCCCCAGTGTCCTATTGTTCTACTCTATTAAACTCTGAAAGTCTGAAATCCACACTAGGGATTTTCCTGTATCGAGATTACTAAGTGATATGCATGCATTTAAACAGAATCTGACATTTAGTGACCCATTTTCATGTGGTTTATTGTGTACTTAGCAGCTTAAAAACAAGAAACACATTAGCAATTGACATGAAGAGGTTTTTAAAATCATTTCCCCTTCGTATTTATTTTATTACTGCTGTAAACTAACGAGAAAAAAAAGTATAATATCTAGGTATATGACAGTATCTACAGAAATACACTCAAGAAATATGTCAGTGTAAATATCAAACTATAATATTGTACATTTTAAATATATCACCAAAATGTAATTATATCCACTGTTGCACACTATGAACTGCTAAATCAAGCAGAAAATCAAAAACATGAATGCATATACTGTATATTTAAACAGTTTACGGGCATTCATTTAAACCAGCTATTAATAATAGTAATTATAATAAAACAAGCTATTACTAATAGAAGTGCAGTGAAAAATATTACATAACAACAGATTTAATCAAACAGGTTACCTACTGAACCAAATAAAAGTGAAAGCAATGTACATTATAAAGGAAATATCATCAGTTCAACCGTTCTGCCACATTAGAGACACTCTGAATATTTCTTATTTTTTAGCTCATGTTAAACATACTCGACACGCTTTTTAGACAGGCTGTTGATGGGCTCGAGCTTTTCCTGGTGCTGGTACACAAAGTGCATCTCGTTCTCTTCTAATCCACAACATGAGGTGAAGAACAACACTGCAGAGACAACCTGAAACAAACCTGCAGCCCAGCCGACGAACAATGCATCACCAAACTCCCAGCGAGGCACAGTATGAGGCACGGTGTGGTCATGGAACTTCAAAACTGTCTCATGGGCGATATTGGAGACAGGATAGAGTACAAGGATGCCAGCCGTCAGGGCAAACACCCCTGCCGTAATCTTGAGGCCGTTCTTCACCCGCCGTCCCTGCGACCCCCCACAACTTTTAACCAGTCTCAGACCGGGGATAGCAATCAGGAGGCCCAGGAGTCCTATAGCATCTGACATGCACATGAAAATCCGTGCCAGTGTGAGGTTGTGCGACAGACCCAACAGGGTTTCGTAGGCACGGCACTCAGTACCTGCCACATCCTGCACCACACAAGTCTCCCAAAGGCCATGTTCATAGCTCTCCAAAATAAGCAGCTCAGTGGAGAGGCTCAGCCAACTGGGCATGAGTGTAGCAGCAAGTGAGCAAAGCGATGCCCCCACCCCCACAATCACAGCCAGCAACTCCAGGGCACTGGAACACGTATTCGACATGGCACTCGTCCGGCCTCACGTCTGGGCAGAACTTCTGGAGCTCTCGTTTAAGGAGAGGGAGACACAGACAGACAAACAGTCAGACAGACAGCAAGAGAGAAAAAGAGAGAGGGTCTTTGTGCAAATTAGTCCTGACCACTCCAACTTCTTCACAGCCGGTCGGTTTCGCCTCAAAAATGCACATATCATCTCCACTAGAGAAGTAAAACACAAAAAGGAGGAGGTGGAAGAAGAGGAGGAGGAGAAGGTGAATGAGAATGGGCAAAAGAGGGGACACTGACTTAGCCCTGCCCTCCAAACTCAAACGAGAGAGACTAAGAGGGAGAGAGACAGACAGACAGACAGACAGCAACAACAACAATAATAATAAAAATAATAATAATTATTATACTAATAATATACTAATAATTACATACTAGAATTATACTAATAATAATATAATGATATTACTATTATTATTACGTTTTTTTTTCTTTCTTTGACTTTTTCTGTGTTTTACACCGTTAGTATTTCTTTCTGATTGTACTGTCGAATGTAGGAATAAACAACAGTGAACATTGAGGAACCCAAAAATGTGTCAGTGTCAGTTCAGGAAATGTTTTCACAAAAAGTGTAATTTCAGGAAATGCTTTCATTATCTCAGAACAGGACACAAGGACAGCCTTCAGGAGAGTAAACACCAGGAAGGCAGCATCTCAGGTCTGGTCCATAAAGTTTGCAGTGACTGGCTAGCACCAGCGTTCACTGAGATATTCAACATCTCCCTGGCACAACTGGTAATCCCCACATGCTTCAAACTGTCTATTATTGTAGCGCTGTCACCCTGTAGTCCTGAGGTCCTGACCTCAGGTGTGATGAAGTGCTGTGAAACTTTTGAAAAGTTGTTCCCGTTGATAAGATGAATGTGCCCTACTACAGATTTATTTTATGCAGAAATCTTTTTTTTTTTTAATCAGAATGAAAGCATAACTTAATAATGAATACATTAATGTACAACTGTGTTCAGATGCTTTACAAGTTTATGAAACTTTTATTAGAGTTTTGTCGATGAAGAAGAAAACGCCTTAAAACAATGCCATTCTGCTGTGATTGTAGTTTGATTTCAAGGGAGCTGTGTCTTTTTAGGTGCTAAAATAAATTGTTGATTAAGTTTGTTTAAAACTAGCTTCTAACAGCCAGTGCTGACAATATGTTTTGAAAAAAAAAAAAATAATAATAAAATGTCAACACATCAAAAAATATTTTGTTGATACAGTATATGGCACATTACCCTGATGGCATGACATTTTTATAGAAACAAGATTTGGCATGAACTAAATAAATGGCGTGTAGTATTGTTAGCATCTTAAATTACTTTGGAAGTTAAGCTAGCTAGTTACTATCCCTGTATAATGCAAATAAACATGGACATACTTTAAGCATAGAGAATATAATAAGGTTAAGAGACACACCAAAACATTATTAGCCTCTTATACAACAATAACATTGTTATTTCAGGCATGAAAAACAAACCAAATGCACCTATTTTACTCAGTATGTTAGCTAGTTAGCTAAATCACTTAGAGCTTGCCTAGCACTTTTTGAGGTGCTTGAAAAAAGGAGCCCACAGGCCAGAGATAAGTTACTAACCAAACAGTGCTCGCATAATAACTTGCCAACGGTGGCTTAATGGTTAGCACTGTTGTCTTGCACCCCTGGAGTTTGCATGTTCTCCCTGTACTTGCTGGGTTTCCTTTGGGTACTCCGGTTTCCTCACACAGTGCAAACACAATCAGATTAGACTAATTGCCGTTCCCAAATTACCTGTAGTGTGTGAATGAGTGTGTGTATGTGTGCCCCGTCCAGGGTGTAACCCCGACTCATGCCCTAAGTTTCCTGGGATATAATCATTGGGTTCCCCAGTGGAGAGAGCCGACAGTTTCTGAATCCTGAGTATTCACATCACATAGGACCTGTTACATCAACAGCATCAGTGTCTTTACCACTTTAGATGTCTGAAGGAGTTTAGACTGCCCTCTGACATGCTTAGAAGTTTTTACATCTGCACCTTAGAGCACTTCTTGAGAGGAATAGAATTAAACAGGACCAGCCGGTGCTACAGAGAGTATTGTGATAAGCCGAACACACCATCTATACTGAACTCCCAAACCTGCAGCCAATCTACAGCAAGCAGTGCTGGAACAGGGCCAGGAAGATAGTGAAGGACCTAAGCTATATAAACAATGGACTTCTCTACTGTATCAGTTATGGTCAGTTAAGTGCTTCTGCTCCCTGAACAAACACATACACACAAAATTCCTTTTGTATGTGTACAGTTTTCTATCAATTTGCACATACGGTATAGACAACATGGAAAGTTTTTTTAAACATTATATGTGATAACAGCCATAACTGCTGCACCTGTCCTTATACATGTCTCTGTACAACACCTGTAGATTTTATGTTTCCTTTGGAAATTTTATCCTTAGTGTAAATTTTACTTAAATAAATTTTTTATTTAGCTTTATTTAGTGTGGTGTTGGGACTAACAGGCCACCTCAAAGGGAGCCGGGAACACCTTCCAGCAAAACTGCGCCATGCTGACAATGTTATCTCTCTCGGTGGTGTAAAGCAGCTGGAAATGTGACTCGATCAAAACAGGAAACCCAGATGACTTTCACTAACCTAGACCTCAAATGGTGCAAATCAGCAAAACGTTGAACAGGAAGAGAATTTCACGACCTCAGCAAACAAAGAATGAAACGGTTCCACGTCTCCAACTCAGATGGTGTAAATCTGCAAGCAACTCCCTTGCACAAGAAAGAAGCGGTTTCACATCCCCACTCAAACGGTGTAAATCAGCAAGCAACTCCCTTGAATAGGGAAGAAGACTAGTAACCGCCTAGTAGTTGCTGACCAGACCAACCTCCGCTTGGGAATTCTGTGATGGGTGCACCAGTTCTTATAACCTCGCCTCAACACGCTGGGTCCGGGTCAGGGGAGCTCCTATCCCCGCGATCCTCGACACGGGCAGCGCTGTGACCCTTGCCCACCCCTCGAACATCCCCCTGGATGCGAAACCATGTGGACATCTCCCCATCACTTGCGTGCACAGAGAACGACTAGAGGTTCCAGCGGCTCGCATCATGGTGTAGAACCACGGGGGAAAACACTCCATAACTGCAGGCATAGTCCCTAACCTGCTTGTTCCTCTCTTATTAGGCTGAGATTGGCCGGGGCTGGGTGGAAGAGCGTCCAGAGGAAAGAAAAAATGTAAGCAGTATCAGAGGAAGACCACGCCCCCACCCTGCATGATTGACCCAGAGACAAGGGGAAAGTGCGGTGCCGAGGCGGAAGGTGAGCCCCTTTTTTATCCTCATACACCTCTTTCCCTGTCTCAGCAGCTGGCACATGAGGGCAACTTTTCAAGGCTGCAAAAAGAGGACAGCCGCCTAAAAAACTGCTGGAACCAGGTGCACAAAGTAGAAGGACACTGGGAGGGAAACAAACGACTGCTGCCCATGGCATACTTCCTGTTTCGAGGAGGCCTCTTATATTATCACACTACAAGAAGAGGTGAGCCTTGTGATCTACTAGTAATACCCCAGTGAAAAGTTGATACAGTGATGCACCTGGTTCACACACATCCGCTCGGTGGACACTTGGGAACACAAAGCACCATCGAAAAGGTCCAGGATCGCTTTCACAGGCCAGGACTGGACGCCGAAGTAAAAAATTCCTGCCAGAGATGCCCTGAGTGCCACAACAAGGAATTTTTTGTATCTAAACTAATGTGTGATCTCTGCCGGCTATTGCAGGTAAATGATTCTAAAACTGATGGTCTAGTAGAACCAGACACTCAAAAGGATGCTGCGACGTGTAGCGAATGTAAGTCAATCGGAACTGGAACCAACTCTTCCCCTATGTACTCTTCGTGGTCAGAGAAACACCACAAGCTTCCACCGCGTTCACTCCATTAGAGCTTCTGTTCGGGAGGAGGCCGTGCGGGCTGCTCGACGTCACGAAAGAAACATGGGATGAACAACCATCCCCATTTTGCTCTGTCATTGAGTAGTTAAAAGACATACAAACAAAAATACACTGTGTGCTACCAATAGTATGCCAACATATGGAAAAAGCCCAGTCTGAGCAACAGAAATCATATAACCGACCAGCACAGCCGCACAAATTCACACCAGGCGACCGAGTACCCCTCTTGGTGCCCAGCACCAGCTGCAAGTTCCTAGCCTGTTGGCAAGGTCCTTCACAATTACGGATCAGGTCAGTGAACTACATACTGCAATAGCCGGGTAAGCGAAAAAAACACAGAACTTTACCACATTAATTTACTAAAGAGGTGGATAGAACCCGTACCGCAAGTCTCAGCTCTGGCTACTCTGTCTCCCGATAAACAGGCACGAGAACTTGTTGAGCGAGGGGAAGAACTACAGTAATACCGACCCAGGTACAGGAAATAAATTAAGTAATTGATCAGTTCAATTGATTTCTTGTTGATTTGTAACAACTTGTCCACCTTGGACAAGACGTTATGTGCGTGAGGCCTGGCTCCAGGGAGAAGTACATCCTGGAGCCGGGCCTCACGCACATAACGCAGCATGACATCAAGACCCCCCACGGAGCGGTAATACGCCAGCGCCCCTATAGTGTTCCCGAGGCTCGCCGACGTGCAATCGAAGCCAAGGTGGACAAGATGTTACAAATCAACGAGGAAACAATAAAGGAATCAATGGCCCCCTGGTCTAGCCTGATCGTGGTACACAAACCTGATGGGTCCCTCCATTTCTGTAATGATTTCAGAACATTAAACCAGATTTACAAGTTTGACGCCTACCTGCTGCTGAGCGTGGATGAGCTTGTCGAACGCCTAGGTAAAGCCTGCTTCATATCCACACTCGACTTAACGAAAGGAAACTGGCAGGTGGCACTCTCCCAGAAGCAAGAAGAAAAAAAAACAGCATTTAGCATGGAAAGGGGTCACTGGCAATATTGAGTGTTTCCGTTTGGCTTGCACGGAGCCCCTGCTACATTCCAGTGATTAATGGACACCATGCTCTGAAAGCACAGGCCCTATGCAGACACAAAAAAAAAAGGTAGAAGCAACACCCAAACACCCAAAACAAAAAAACAGGTATGCACATTTCTGGGGTTAGCTAGGTATTACCAACGCTTCGTGCCTAACTTTTCTTCTCTCTCAGCCCCTCCTCAGACCTACAACAGAAGGGACAGCCCGAGAAGATTAAATGGTTGGAAGAGACAGAAAAAGCATTCCAACTACTTAAAGCCCACCTCACCAGCTCATGTGGACATTAGACACCTCCTTCTACTAAATTCTGTAAAGAAGGTACTTGTCCTAGGACCACATGCAGCTAGAAGTAAGCTTTCTGATCACCCAACACTGAGATTGCATCTGAGCCCCAAATATTAATTGGAAGGCTATCATGTTGGTGCTTGTCATGGAGGCACCACACGGACCTTCTTGTGAATACTAGAGGTAAGGGAAGCTGTCAGGTGAATTTTGTTGGTTGGCACGACTACGCATGACAATGCCTTTGGAATGGCAAATTAGGGATGTGGTCACCATCTTTAAGGGGACTGGAGGACGTGTGCCAATTTCCTGGGGTATTACTTGAGTATAGGCTATCAGGGTCTTTTTTGTTTGCTATAAGGTCTCTGTATTCCTAGAGTAAAAGCTGTTTTAACATAATCAGCGTTAAGTCAAGCCTGTTCATTGTGGTCATTGGGCTTTGCCAAGGCTGCACATTGTGTCCTCTCCTGTTTGTGATTTTCATGAGCAGGATTTCAAGGTGTAGCTGCAGTGTAGCTGCAGGAATTGGTTAGGGTTAAGAGGAGTTGGAACAAGGCATCTTTGCTTCTCATTCTACCACCTATACACTAAATTGAACAAAGCAGTATAGAGAATGGATGGGTGGACAGATGAATGGATAGATAAATTTTTATTTAAATTAATTAAATTAAAGGGTAGAACAGATGACTCCTTACAGCCCCAGGGTCCTAGAGTCAATCCTGTGCCTGAGTTACTGTCCTCATAGAGTTTCACACATTCTCCCCTTTCTGTTCTCCAGTTTCCTTATTCCTCCCTTGTCAGTCAACTTGATATGCTAAATTACCTCTAAGTGTGTTCATTGCTTGAGGTGCTGGACTATACCAGGATAAAATGTTTACTAATGACTTATAGCGTAGACTTACCAGAAGAGCTTCCATAGTATTTAAAAAAAAATGCAATACAATAGTTCTGACCTTTACCAAAAAGAGGTATTTAAGTAGGCTAAAATTATACTGCTTTTAAACTGGAAATAAGTGAGCAGCTTATAGTTTACTTTTATGTACTTATCAGAGGTATACTAAACCAAATTATATTTAAGTATACATGACTTTTATTAAAAACGTGTACAGAAAAGTGTATTTACCCTATACCTGTACTTAATATTTGACCTAACTATACTTAAGAAAATGTAATTTAGAAATATATCATTTTAAATATATGCATAATATAGTATTTTTTGTCATAGATAGATAGATAGATAGATAATGTAGTTTTGTGCACGGCCACCAAGGTAGGATGTTTTTGTTATGTCTCTATTGGTTTCTACAATGTGTGTGATTTAAATCTGTGTTTATTTAGTACATTATCATGTATTTGAACATTAATCTAATACACGCAGTAAGAGGAATAAATCCATTAGTAACTCAAGAACCATTGTGTTGCGTATTTCCTCAAGGGGCTGATATAAATCATTGGCTACAACTCAGGACTTCTGTTATCTCAAGCAAGCAACTGCAAAGAAAACCATGTGAAAAGTATCATTTTTGTATTCAAATTCAAAGTTGGTTTGAACATTTTTGGTTTACAAAATAAATATTCTGTTAATCCTGAGTGTGTTTTGTGAATATTTATATACATTGTCACGTGGTAGTGTTTGTTAGTTCACTTTAAGCCACCGTTATGTACAGTGAACGAATTGGACAACCTGTGTTCCTAATGATAATCTGCAGCCCCCTATGACCCTACGCAAGATTAGCGGTATATATAACAAATGGGTAAATTTCTTTGAAATTGCTTAATGTGCAGTAATTGAATTCATTGTTTTCTCACAGCTCCAGCATTCCTCACACGTCTCAGAATAATGGCTTTTATCTTTGTTAAAATATTAAAAACAGTTGTTTTCATCTCTAAAGAACACATAGTCTATGTCAATAAAATCCTTCAATCACTCCCAACTGAAATAATATATTTTCTAACATTTTTGTGATGTTTGTATTCTGATTTATTAATTATTATTATTATTGTTATTATTATTATTATTATTATTATTAATCAGGAGACAGATTTTTTTCCTGGTATGCTTTTCATAAACATCCTTTATTTTTTCAGGCATTTATACGTAGTTAACCTCTGTGCTAATGATCCATACCGACAGAACAAGCAATCATCAACAACAAAAAAAAAGGTTAAAGAGCGCTCATTGCTAAAAGATACGGATGAACTTTGACAGGATTTTACAATTCTTTGACAATTCAAATTGCACTGTACTGTAATAGATATTATAAAGTAGAAATAGTGCGCCCCCTGCAGGAGGCACGGTAGACAGTAAGAGCAGACAGACAGTAAGTTAGTGTCTCAGGGAGCATAATGAAAGTCAGAGATGAGTTTATTGAAACAACACAGAATAACAGAACATTTTTGTTTGTTATTTCTTTATATATATATCAAAATTGATTTTTTTGTTATAGATAGATTTCAATAATTGAAGCTCCTGTGGGACCTGGAACTTAAGACAGAACTTAAGACCTGGAACTTAAGACACTTTAAGACATAAGATTTTTTTGATAGTTTCATTCACATTTTTCGTTATAATTAAAACATGCATTAGCTACTTTATTAGAAACACATGTATACCTCTTGAATTTAGTCATTTATTCATCTTGGACCAGTCTGATCAGTTTGTTTATTGAGCCAGCACAGCTAAATAATGGTGTAGTGGTTAGGACTGTCACTGTGCACTGCAAGGGTCTGGGTTTGATTCTCACTTTGGGTCCATGTGCAAGGAGTTTGCATGTTGTCCCTGTGTTTGGTGGGTTTCCTCCCACAGTCCAAAGGCAGATAGATTAGGTTAATTGGTACTCCCAGAGTGAATGAACGTTAGGTCCCACCATAGTTGTAAAATGGGAATAAATACATTGGTAATCACCATTGGCTTCTACCATCCCTAATTGGGCTAAAAAGGTTAATAGATGTTATTTATTTATTTATTATTTATTAATAAACTAACACCACGAACCATGCCATGATTAAAGTCATGGAGATAATAATTTCCCTCCATTCTGATATTTGGTGTAAACAGTGATTGAAGTTCTTGCCCTGTATATGCATGATTTTATACACTGTGTTGCTGCCACATTATTGCATGATTGGACAAGTTCCTAAAAACTAAATAGTGGACGGTGAGTGTAAACCTACAGTAAACAGTATTGTATGCATTTAGTGCAGGCATTAGCACTTCGCTCCAGAGTTCCTGTATGTTTGAGACAAAAAACAAACCTCGACACAAGCCATGCATACGATTGTATTGCCATCATCGGAGGCAGACACACGATGGCGCGCTGTCCATACAGAGGATGAAAATTCATGCGTATGTACAGTATACATGAATGAACTTTTCGCATTCTCATATACATCATTAAGAAATATGGGCAAAAAAGTTGAATCAAGCTAAGTATTAGAGTCAGGGAAAACATAAAAATAAAAAAAAAAAAATTCCCCCAAATTACAGAATGAAAACTACTATTACAGTACGGCAAGAACCATTTAAGCACATTTGAATATAACTTGAAATGTTGTTTGTTTGTAGGCAATTATGACATATTATATTGTTAAGAATAATTACAGGTGGCTTTTAATTAGGGTAATGCAAATGAGTACTATCTCAACGGTACAATATGTCAAATCAGCTTTATTACTTTAAAAGCGTTTTGCTTTAAACGTTGATTGAAGCGCTTGTAAAGTAATGAAATCAAAGATTAGACAAAACGCCTTTAATCGAAGTTATGCAAATAAGCTCAGTGTTGCCAGCTTAGTTAATTGCGTATGCAAATTAGCTTTAATACGGTGACTGCGGCGTGTAGGCGGGGCTTATGTAAATACATGTCAACTTTGAGTGCGCGACCTAATTTATGGGCGGGGTTTATTCAAACGAGTCCTTCCCAATATGGAGTCTGTGGAATGAAATATGGCAGAAGAGGGCGAACATGGTGGACCGACGCCGAGAGTCATGAGAGTGCCGCGAAACTTTTGGAAAGGCGGATGCCGGACGGTCTGCGTCGAGTTTCATTTCGTTTGTTATTTTCTCCCCTTTTTCCCCCCCGAGTCGTGCTGTTTGTTGCGAGACTAAGTCGTTTGTAATGCATTAGGAAACTTGTTTGAGAGCTGTGCGGTTTGTTTTTGGAGAGAAGGAGCGCGGGGGTGGGGGGGGAGGGAGGGAGGGAGGGGGGGGGGAAGGAGCGGCGCAGGCGATTGCTCCCGGTGCTGCAGCGTCCCGTTCCGGCGGCGCTATGCCGTGGCTCAGCGGCTCCAAGCGGAGAGAGAGCTCGGAGCTGCCGCTGCCCGCCGGCTGGGAGGAAGCCCGGGATTACGATGGCCGAGTGTTCTACATCGACCACAACACCCGGCAGACTTCATGGATCGACCCGAGAGACAGGTAACGCGTGCTTTCTCTGTGTTTATACCTTAAGTTCGGAGCAGTTCCCTGCATCCATTACAGGAGCTGCAGGATTTAAATGATGAACAAGGAGCTAAAGCGCTAGCTAAAGAGCTAACATGTTTCCCCCTAACTTTATTATAATGGCACACACAATCTGACACAAACCTGCACTGTTTGTCTTTGCTTATCGACTGATTTATAATACAAACGATCCATGTACACGTCAGTTTTGTGCTTTGAATGAGATCTAGATCACTGGTCTTGACACCAGGGATGTTTTATAGTTTAGTTTTTTTTTTTTTAAGTTTACAAATGTAATATCTTCTGATATGATGCACATAGTGATACTGTGAAATATCAGAAAGTGTCATAGCACATGTTCAGTACATGATCTGTGCTGTCAGTCAACAGAACATTGTAAGTAAACACACATGGTGTCAGACTTCAAAGGTACGCTTTAAATGTTGGATGTTTTTACACTTAAAATGTATCAAATCTGGTCCATGATTCTAGCCTCAGCCTGTCATCTCTACACCAGGGCATCCTTTTGTACAAGCAATTTCAGAATGAAAACCAGTGGAAAAACCCCACTCGTAATGACACACTCATCTTGATAAATCATCTTTATAAATTGGATAAATTTTTTTTTTAAACATCCTCAACAGGGGAACTCTTGAATATACTGCTGCTTTGACATTGTTTGTGCTAAAAAGATCATGAATGAGTAAAGAAATTTGTTTTCGTCAGTCTAATAGAAAATGACCAGAAACTGTTCAGCTATTTATAACGTGAAAACATTACAAAACAACTGATTTGTGTGGGTTATTGTTTTTGTTAAGGGCATGAACAGATTTGGGTTTTTGGAGAGACGTGCACATTTACACATCAGTATAGTTGCTCATACACATCTGTCGTGGATGGTTAAACCAGGTTTAAAGCAGTACATAACACTAAGCATATGATTTCCTTATACATGCAAAAGATCTAAAAACTTGATTATACTTCAGTACAAAGTTAGTTTGAATTTATAACCCAACAAATGGTTTTGTAACTGTAGGCTATGTTAATTCATTTCTGTTATTTCATATTAGCTTTATCAATTAGCAAAATGTGACTGCTTTATTAAAGGAAAGTATGGAGTTCTTTGGCACGCATTAGGCAAACTTTTTTTTTTTTTTTAATCTTAAATTATTATGCTGTTGATAAGCAATATCTATTTTTATTTATTTATTTATTAATTATTATTTTGTGTGTAAAAATACTTGGTTACTCAAGTTTGATAAACCGGTATGATGTTTTATCATAATGTTTGCAGTGTCTTGTAAAGAATGTTGTTGTTTTTTTCTGTTCGATTAACAATCAACAAACCATCAAGTAAAAAAAAAATCAACTTATTTTCTCATGATTGGGCGTCATTGTCATACAAGTGACTGGCTCCCGTCTTTTTTTTCCCATTTTTGAAAAAATATGCCCACATAATGTAAACAGAGTGCAAATGAAAGAGAGAATTGAAGCAGAGCTCCCAGAGTTCCATGTGCAAATATGTGAGGAATGCTGCACTGGGCCACTGGGAAGGCAGTGTGCATGGGCTTTGTGAGGCCTGCATTTTCACCAGCGCAGAAACGGTCTGAAAAGCAGACTTTCAGCCGGCTTCGCTTGCACACAAGTTCACTGGAAGCTTGGTGTGAATTATTTATAGGTGATATGTTGTGAAAAAGTATCAGCATTTGTCATGAGATTATTTGCGGATGTGAATGTCATACAGGCCAGTTTTTCCTAGAAATCTAGCATACGCTTTGTACATGGTGCTGATATTTACCAGTAGATTATTTATTCCATTTATGTCCTAATTCTTCTATTCTGTTTCGATTCTTTAATATTTTCACTTAGTATAAACTGTTAACAAAAAGATGTCTTGGGAACCCCCCCCCCCCACCACCACCACCTAATGCTAAGATTTTCCAGCTGAAAGTGAAAGAATTACTAATTTCATAACTTTCTTCTAGTTAACAGTAATTCACTTTCATTCTTTTCATTCTTGTTTCACAGTATGGGAAAAAAATGTAGCTGTTTGAATGGCATTTTAATTACACAGAACAGACAGCTGCACAGGTAGAGCTGAAATGCCATTACACTAATGATCTCAAGTAACGATTGAGTCAAACTGTTTTCTTAAGACGTGTGCACTTTGGTTTTAAGATAAAGCGCATATTTCTGCATGACATGCTTTTTGCTCCTCTGTCATGGCCGACCTCAGTCATCATGCTGCTCCAGTTCGAGCTGACGCTGTGTTTTCAGGCTGATGTGCTACGTGCTTCTCCCCCTCATCATTCTCAGCTTATCTACTCACAACGTGATTCATCTTAGCCAAAAAAAAAAGAAATGTGGACGCCTCATTAAGAACTCGTGTAAAACGGCAGAGTTTAATTCTCTATTTATCTTTAATCGGACAGCTGGCTTTGAACATGAACACGGTGCTTGAGTGATATTACATTTTATTTCTCTCTCTCTCTCTCTCTCTCTCTCAGCTGTATGAGGGTGTTTGTGTTGAGGTGTTGTATTTTTTTCTGTAATGATCTGGTAACGCCTTAGTCTCAGGTTTATAGGACTTTTTATTAGATGAATTGTGTGTTTTTGAGGAGAGATTCATGAAATCCAACACTGGTATGGATGTCTTTCAGCATCCATTTATTTTAGTACCACAGCTCACATGAATTTTTGGTTCTTGTTGGACAGAAGGTGTTGATTAGTTGTCTATTATAGCACTTCAGATGATGGTTTTGGCTGCAATGTACGTGTTCTCTATTTTCTATTTGTTCTAGTAACATTTCAACAACACATTGATTAGGGACGTGTATGAATGGCACTACACGTAATATAAGAAAAATAATAAATTTATTTAAATATAATAATTATTAAAAAAAAGTTAACTTGCAAGATATGTTAAACATAATAAAAAATAAAAAAAAATCCACATTACGCTGTAGGAAGGGATGATACGATTTGATTTGTATTCTGATTCTTTAAGTATCACTATTTCCAAATCCTGATTTCAATATTATTCCTTTATTTTGTTACAATTCTGAATGAATTCTGAGAATAATTCGCTCCTACCAAACAGAATGTAGGTTTATAGGGGAACGGCACCTCAAATGCAAATGTATACAGTATAAATAAAAAAATTCTAATAATAGTAAATAAAAAATAAAAAAAAGTTTTTTTTTGAGTCTCTATTAAGCAGAGGCTTAAAACCCAAAATCCATTTGGAAATAATTTGACTTCCAGTTCAGGATGTGCAATTGTACTGGGGCACGGCGCAAACCATGTAGGAAAACTTGGGCTCTGCAGTGTTAACTTGCATTTTAACAAGTTACTGTTGTGAAACTTCTGAAGCACACACAAGATTAGTGTTTTTATAATAGTAGAATCTTTAGTTTTGGTTCCAAATAAGAAGTCCCAGCGGTACAGTTCAAATATTCTTGTTCATGTTTACATTAAATTTAGCTTTTCATTGTAGATTTAGTTTATATATAATTTTTTTTTAAAGCTTTTTCATTTTTATTATTAAAAACAGGAATGCACCTAGTCTCTGGAAGCTAGATAAGAAAAACCTGATCTGCTTGTAATGTGATGCTGATTAGTATGTCAGAAATCTGCTGTTTCCCCTCAGTGACTGGGAAACTGTGTGTGTGTGTTGGGTCCAACTGCGCATTTGGTGTATACTGTGTGACCTGAGGAAGCAAAAGTGTAGGGTTTAAGTTTGAATGTGTGCATGCTGGGACCTTTCATTTTTCTGAGGATTAGTGTCACAGTCATGGGTGTGTCATGTCTGTGTAGTGTAAATGCTTAGTGTAAAAGCAGGATGTATCACTTTTCATCTCAGTCTTTACTCTGTTGATCTGCAGAAATGTTTTTTTTTATTAGCGGTTAAGTAAAATAGAAGTGAATCAGTTAAGGAATCAGTAACCGGTAATGAATATTGTGTAACATACTGTGTGGAGGTTTGGTTAGATGAGTTGGTTAGTTAGTAGTAATTATTTATATTTATTTTCAAACTGCTTTATGTGGGGGAAAAGGCATTGCTTTGATTTATGCTTTACTACTGAAACATTTTCACTTTATAGACCAGGCCTATGATGGTATTAGCATGTTGCTGCTAGCCGTTTCTTTGTCGTAAACCGTAACGTAGCCGTGGTTTCACACCAGAGAACATGGGTTTTTGGGTTTTGCAGCTAAGGTGACAACTTGTTGTGTAAACTCCGACTGGTTTGTGAATTTACTGCAGCCTGTTGGGAAAGATGTGGAGTTACCCTGTGAAATAGGGCTGCACTCCAACAACCCGGTCCTCAATCCTCATTCTCTCTTGCATACCTGCCTTCTGTACCTAAACAACACACACGCACACGCACACACACACACACACACACCACACACACACACCGGCGTAATTTACGAAGGGGCAGGATGGAGATTGTAACCCTCACAATCGGCCAGTATAAACCACCCAGATTCCATATGTATTCCAAATCATGATGATCAATTAAAATGACTGAAAAACAGAAAACTGGTTGGTTTTCCCGATTCAATGTAATTGGCAGGGAAAGAGTAACACCCCACAGTGTGAGATAACTACATCCAACCCATCCTCTACATCTTCTCAAGCACTCAGCAGTTACAAGCACTTAGACAAATAAAAGAGGATGAAGAAAAGTCCACCAGGTAATTTTAAGTTGGTTGGTCAACAGAAAAACCAAGAACAAGAGGCATGCTATTTACTATTACTGGACCAACAATTTGATGCTACGATACAAAGTGAACGATTTTATGCTATTCACCTGCACTAGCTATGACAACAATTAATTAATTAAAATATACTGGCATTCTTGGACACCCTCTATGCAGGTGGAAATTTACCCCCACCCCCCTCCCCAAAAGTTAAAGTCAAAGTCACATTTATTGCAACGTTCTCCTCATAGTTGTGACCTCGCTCCAAGCCCTTTCCACAAGTTTGGGCCATTCCTGGGAGAGCCCAGTGATTCAGACATGAAGCGCACAGACCAATCATGACTCTGGAGTACTGTGAGAACTTTCTACTTGATGATATCCAGGCACTAGTAAAACTCTGGGATATGTGCATTAGTGTATCAGGGGATTATATGAAGAAATAAAGGTAGTTTTACCCTCATATTTGTCATCTTATTGTTCACGAGTCCCGGTTTGACTTGAACACCCCTCATATAATAGACGGCAAAAACCTAAGTAAGACGTTGAGACTAACACTGTTTGTTAGGGTTATGTGTTCCTGTCTAAGCTATTTATATCAGGGAATGTTTTATTCTACTGTGTCATGCTAGCGAACGAACTGCCTAACATCCTGTCATTGGAGAGTGACTGAAACGCTGCCACTGAAACGTAGCCGTGAATGCTAAATGTATACCTTTTTGACGCTGTTGAGAGAAATGGGATTTGGAGCAAGTTCAGTTTTGTGGATGCCCTCCTCAGGTAGCCTGGACGTTTCTGCTGAGTTTCTGTGGCAAGGCTTTTGTTGCCTGTGGAATGAGCACAATGCGAGGCATGCCTACGCGAATGCCTGCGGCCCAGTGGCTGCCAGGGGACCGAGACGCAGCTGGCCAGCAGAGGCAGCACTTCCCACACGTCCCCCCTCCCTTCACTGTCTCCAGGCCGTCGCAGTCCTGCTTTACTTTTGTAAATCGGTACTTCAAAGCACAACACAGTGAATTATTGTAGAACATGGTTTTTAATAAGATTATCACAAAGTTATTCACATGAACTCCTTGCCTATGTTGCCTCTCATGCTGTTTTCATTATGCTTTGTGTGTGTGTGTGTGTGTGTGTGTGTGTTGCTGTGGGAATATCTTTGTGTTTTTGTTTTAAATGGATCCGCCGACATGCCATTGTTTGGTGTGTTATCAATCTTGTGTGTACGTGCGTACATGTGTGTGATTGTATGTTTGATGTTTTGCTTCCTACAGGGACAGTTTCGTGCCTCTTTGTGTAGCTTATCCTCTCATTTTCAGGATGTTATAGCTGCTCAGTCTGACAGCGGACCGTAGCGGTATCTCTTTAGTAAAGCAAGACACTTTGAGTTTATGGAGCAGGTGTCTTAATGCCATTACGACCTTTATTAAAGCCCTTATGAAATAAAGTGACGTACTGTGCCTCAAGTCTGTTAGTGACCATTAAGGAATAAATCATGGTGGAGCGTTCTGTTATAGAAAACTAAAGAATGTTGCGGTTAAACTCCATTCCCTGAAGTGTTTAAATCAGAAGTTTGCCAAGTTTTTAGATTCACCCATCCGTCAGATTTTTTTAAATCAATTTATGGACACACTGGAAGTGTTTTTATTATTATTATTATTTTTTTGCATATCATTTGATGCATCATATCTGTGTGGATGGTCTGTCGAATCTAGCAATTTTAGTATCCCCTAATTCACATTTTGCATGATTGCAAGAGTAACTAGATCATCGTGTTCACCAGTCGCCGTGTCTTCACTTTTCCGTTATTTGCTCTCTGCTGCTCACATGGCACATTTTACATTCATCAGAGTCGCCAGGTTCAGGACAGAACTCGAATAAAGACGGAATTCATCTTTGGTTTGTTTTTCATAAAGTCGAATTCTAGCATGCCAAGGTTTAGTGTGGCTTAATTCAGCCTCTGAAACGATGCCAGCATGACCCTCAGAGCCTCAGTGTGTCCCGAAAACTCTGATCTCGCCTCTGACACTCTGGTCGTTGACCCGAACGGTGAATGTGTAGCTCAGCCTTACTTGAAGTTTGTCTGGCTCAGGGCTTATTTGCTCTAGCCGGGCACGCTCAGTCGCTCACAGATTATGCCAGTCATGTCAGGAATGGTATGCTCATCATGCTCCTGACTCAGGAATCTTTGCACCTGGGTGTCGGAGGAAAGAGAGAGAATTTTTCGCTGTTCCTGGTGGACAGGTGTTTTTTATTTTTATTGCTCAATCCTTATTCATAAAGCCTACAATAATGTGTCGCTTACGTCACACACAAAGCGGAAGGAGATGCAAACAGTTAGCTGTGTATTGACTTGAGGGAGCAAAATTTTTTCGTTAAAAAAAAGAAGTTTAATTAAGCAAAAGTACATTTTGTCCGATAATCTATAAAATTTTTGGTAGAATACTCGATTACTAAAATATTCGATAGCTACAGCCCTACTGGATATATAAAATGCATGTACAATTAAAATGTATTATTATTATATATTTAAACTTCTAAATGTTAAATGGATTAATTTATGAATTCATAAAATTTGCCAATCTTCCATACTCACTCACATTTTGCAAGAGTATTGCTGTTTCTTCTTTTGAGTTTATGGAGGTTGGTGCAATTCCGCCACCTAACGCACTGCAGCGTGATGCACTAAATTGGCTGGAAATATCAGGTGGGGCGTTTTTCTTTTTTAAATATCAAGTTATAAAGCAGCTATGGAAATGTTTAAGACAATTGTAGTGGTTTTAAATAGCGTAAAGAAACCTGTAAAGGATATACCTGTTGAATAGAATCAAATAGGAAATTGCAGTGGCCAAACATCACATCGAAATGACTGCTTACCCATGATTCACAGCACTAGTATACATCTCACTCGAAACAGAAAAAGGAAATCGATAATGCTGGCCATGATGGAGAGGCAGCATAACACCCACTGCACCACATCCCACCACACACGGGGTCCAGCCTCCAGACTCCCCAGATTCCTATCCGAATGAGCATCCGTCCTTCAGATGCGCCAGACAAGCAAATCCCAAATCCTGTAACTGCAGCACCAAAAGGATCCTCTGCCAATGTCCTGGTGCCAGACATCACCGCACACCCCCGGAGGTCTTGTGTAGTCATGCCCCGAGGGGCCAGAGCTGCCCTAGTGCCACACGGGGAACCTTCACAGTACTGGGCATTATGTGCATCTGATTGGTTAGATTACAAAAACTATTACATTCAGTAGTGTCAGTATTCATAAATGGCAAGCAATGAGGTTTTGTATTAATGAATGGCAACCACATGAAGTTCTGCTAAACAATTCACATTTACACAGAAAAGTTAAGCCAATGAAATGTTTAGCAGAACCTCACGCGAGTTTCAATCAGATCAGTAACAGATCCGGTGTTGGGCCTGTGAGTAAAACCAACTACTTAATGCACTTCATTTCATCTAACCATCTTCCATGGATGAGAGCTAGCATGATGGATGGTCTCCCTGGTACACACGCCTGCAGACGGGATCTAATTGCATCTGGAGACAGGTCTTACAGGCTACTTATAGTAGACCTATTTCCATAAGATGCTGGACATAATGGAAGGAGGGGACGTCGACACTGACATGCTCAGCTGCCCGGGGGGTCGCTCCCTCGCTCTTCCTGAAACGGAGCAGCAGCCTCTCCGGTGGGGGGAATACATAAATGCCATTCCTCCCAAAGTTGTAATCTCATGTCTTCTTTTAACCCAGCAGTGGAATTTTAAGATTGACACTTGTGGACGTTCTCTCCATATGGAACTGTGTTAACCGGCATGTAGAGTAAGGCGACGATGTTGGCGGTTATTTGTGGTCCACATTAGAGTTAAAAATGGGCTGTATTGCATTTTCTGACACACTTCTAATGCCTTGTATGACTCTGTCTAAACTTGGGGACGCTGCACATTTGTTGTTTTTAGAGTCGCATATTTTGCGCGTCATTCCTCTGTACACATGGCAGGCTAGCGCGCGAGTCGCTAATATTTGAGCATGGAAGAAAGCTTAATGGGGGTAAACATCCCTTTTTAACTTTGCTGTTTTAGTTATGAGCCAGGCTGAGACTAATGAGTGCGGTGTCATTAAGTCCTGTCTAAACAGCTGATGGTTTAGCGCTAGACACAGAGTCATTTAAGTTATGGATGGCTATTCCTTTGTGTAAAGATTCACGCATCGCCACACTGACTATAATAATAAAAAAAAATTATAAATTAATTTTACACTTCTAATAAGTCGATCAGCCGCCAGTGACCAGAAGTTCAAATACTTAAACTTGTGACAAAAAGGGCAAAAATATATATTGGATCAGCATATTTATAAAATTATGATAATGACAAAATTGTTATATAGGCGTCTTGATATGGTGTCCCGTGATGGCTGGTCCATGTTTTTAATCAGATATACATTTTTCAACTGCGTAGTCAGAAGGACAATTATTAATTTTCTATAAGAGCAGTACGCAGGGACTTGACACAATTTAAGATAAAAAATGTTACTGTTGATATTGTGGTAATTTCAGTAAGATGTTAGTTTAACGTTTGAGTGAAGTGGAAAGCTGGCTTGTTAAGTTCACAAAGGCTGTTATAATCAATGACACTATTTTAACATCTCTCATGAGTATTCCACAACAATAAATGTAATTATAACGGTTTAAAAGGCATGTGTTCATCTATAAATAAATATGGAAGCTGGACAAAATGGAGCTATGTTTTTTTTGAAACAGCATGTACTATTGCTCTGTATTCGTGGTTTACCTTTTTCTTTAAAAAATTTTTTTTTACTTGCATTAACAATATTTTCGTGTGGCTATATGGTTTGCGCCACGTCCAGATCATTGCATTATTATATATATTTTCATAGTTTTTGTAGTCAATGTGGCGATACGTAAATCCAGACTTGAACATGTATAAATATACCAGGAACCCAGATGGACCGTAGAGTGAATCACAGAAATAGTGTAGAGTTTTATCGCCGTTTCGGGTAAGACATAGTTACCAGGTCCGTTCACTCTCATACTGGATACAGATGTTGCTGTACATCTGTTGATTGCAGCAGTCCAGACTCTGAAATACATACCATACGTGCCGTAAATGTAATCCGACCCCTTAGTTCGCACTAATAAACAAAACAAGCGAGTGTTCGCTTTCCGTTGCCGTTCCAGCGACAGCAAGCGATGTTGAACTGAGACTTTCTTTTGGTTTGTGTAAATTTGTTGGGTGCACAATTTATTAGTTTGGGCACCCAAAACAAGCAGGTTACATATCTTTTCTTATTGGAGTTGAAGACTTTGGCGTAATATTGTATGTATAGACCAGCCCGAGCACGTGCTTCTGAATCCTATGAATGCTGCATGAAGCCATTCTACATTCTAGTCATGTCACAGGTGAAATTATTGAGACTTAATTGAGTTGCGTGCCAGATTTTGTAGGATTTGAAAGCTGTGCCACGGTCACTGTAATACCTAGTACTTAACCACCTCCCTCTTTGACTCTCCGGCTGTGTGCACCATGCAAGGGTTTGCAGCGTGTACCGCTGAAAGTGAGTGACGAGTTATTTTAACAGTACAATTACATCAGCAGCATAAAAGCATGGCGTAGAGTCCCACAGAAGTGAGGCCACCCTTGCCCATGGCGGCGCTTTGTCTAAATGTAGGCAGCGGATTAATTAAGGCAGTAAAAGTTTCCTTGTAAAGTTGTACAGAGCTGATCAACCCGCATAAAAGTCTACAGCAGCAGCGCTCGCGTTTATTAGCCTCTTAACAGACACATACGCATGTAGACATGTGGTAGCCAAATCCGAATCCCTGCTGCTCTGTTTCGCAAGAAAAACAGCACCAGAAGTGACAATTATAGCAGCTGAAGTTTAGTATGTTTAAGTTTATTTGGGAATATTTTAGAGAAACAGGCTGTCGAGCAGGAATGCAGAAGCTGTTGTTTTTCTGAGCATCTCAATTTGTGCCTGGAATGTTGCTCCGTGCTTTTGTCGAAGAGCGAAGGCTGAAGCCGGAGGAGAGACAGCGTGGATGTCCAGACTAGGCCTGGACACTCGTCACTCGGAGCGGGCTCCAGTTACGCATACCTTTCCCACCAGGGAAAAGCAGAACACCCCATCCGGATGGAAATATCCACTGGGGAACATCAGCGAGACCGCACCAGAGAGCAGATTATAATAGAATTAGCAAATGTCTCTCTGTAAATATGTCATGTTGGAGCTTGTTTTTAAGTTGTCTCTCTTCCTGGAGGAAGATTTCCTGAGAATCTCTCTCTCTGCCTCTCTGGTTATATGGCTTAAAGAGAAAAACAATCCCAACATTTGGACACCCAGGTCATGAAGTTTGTCTTGTAGCATTAGACTAAAATCACCTTCATCCTGGCCTGCAATTTTTCTGGTGTATTCCAGGGTGACTGGGAATGGTTTGATGAGTATGAACATGATGTAAGTTGTATGTTCTGGCCATAAAACTCACCAGATCTTAATAAAGTTGAATGTTTATGGGAGATTTTGGTTTGACGAGTGAGACGGAGCTTTACCACAACCATCAAAACACCAACTGGGGGAATATTTCATTTTTCTTTTTTTTTTTTCTTCGCAAGAATATAGTACATCTTCTCCAGTACTGTTCCAGTGCCGAGTCTAATCTGTGGAAAAGCATATTAAAGCTGTTACTTATTAAGACTTTTATTAATTTGTCGCTTCTTTTGTCTTCTCCATTACATAATTTTTATTCAACATTGATTTCTCTTACCAAAAGTGTTAACATGTCTGTTTGTTTAGAAGTCGCTCATTTCCCCTCCCCTGTCTTTCCTGCTGGAAGAATCTTTTGAGAAATTCCCAAGTCTTAAAATAGCCCGCGGGCCCATGGCCCTTTTTTCTTTCTGATGCTGGCGGCTTCAGCGAGTCGGCACACTGAACGCTCTGAGAGCTGAACTTCTGGCAGCGCCGGTTTCCGCTCGGGAAGAAAGGCGTGGTATGGGAAGATCGGCTCTCTCGGCTCACACTCGGTCTCAGAGGAGCTGAAAGAAAACATTGGACAAACCAGTACACTCCTTTAACAGCGTTTTCCTTCATAGTTATAGTTTACAGTCGCGGGCAGCATGTTGTACTATCGGTTTGCGCTTCAGTGAGCACATGACTTGTTTTTGAAATCAGCGCTGAAAAAATAATCTCATGTTGGCACACGTTTATGATTTAAGTGCATCTGTGAGAAGCAGGTGTTTGTGGGTTTTCATGGTTTAGATTGATTTCTTACTCTTTTAGGAACAATTTGGTGCAACCTTTGTACGTCTCCACCAGCGGAGAGCCTGCCGTTTAGAGAGCAGCACGCTGTTGTTTTTGAAAGCTCTACAGAAAGAGGAAACTGGCCTGAAGTTCCTGGTCAGAACACGGGGTGGTCCCGTTTCCTGTCAGTGGCTCACATCTCCCATTATGTCCTAGTTCATAGCGTGTGTGTGTGAGAACGCGGTCTGTGTATTTCGTCTTTTTGGAAGGGGTTCCTGTGATTATTTTTATTTTTATTTATTTTTTTTTTTTGAAAGGTATACCTTTTATTGTAAAGCTGGTTTAAAAAAAAAAGTGGGAAGTTGTCAATTTGGTGTAATACATCATAATGAAGTGTAATGTAACAAATAAAATCATTATAACATGATAAATGGTTGACAATCTACTTTGTTACCATTGAGTTTCCTGTGTTATAAAGTATGCAGTGGTACATTTATGGTATATTAATTAAATTTTCACTACCACATAGCACTCTTGCACCATATTGTTTTTTATATATTTATTATAATATTGTTTATAATGTTTAATTCACTGTCTGTGCTGCTTGTACAAATGAATTTCCTCTGGATTGAATATCGATCTATTCATCCTTCCATCCACATTTGTAGGAATGGCAGCGCACAGATGAAGCAGTTTACTATTCCTCCTGTTCAGTAGGTGGCAGTATTGCCCCAACCGCCCTTAACTTTAAAAGTAGAAGAATTGATGCTCCGAAAGATGGATTCTTGTTTTGTTCCTGCACAGATTGTGGATTCATCAGTTTCGGAGAATTTAACGTTTAAAAGTTTACCTGAAAAGTACAAACGCGTGAATCAATTAAAAATGTAAAAACTAACGAGTTAAATAAGAAATTAACTAATTATAATATATTAATGAATGTCATGGATATGTGAAAAAAGTATTTGATTTTTAATTTCTTTGCATTTCTGTCTCACTAAAACGATTCAGACCATCAAATAAATTTTAACATGACAAAAATAACCCGAGTAACTACAACATGCAGTTTTTAAATGATGATTTCATGATTTATTAAGGGTAGGGGAAGGACCGGGCAAACACAGGAAGGGGGCAAATACTTTTTCACAGCAATGTTTTTGTTATTATGTACTGTATAGCATCCATGAAGCAAATTGGTTCCTATCATCACTCACCGGTCTCTCATTTATTTATCTATTTTTTTTTATTTTTTTTTTAGGTTAATAATAATTTTAATACAGCAGGGCTGGGGATTTAAAATGTGTTCATTGTTACTACATGAACACTTCAGTTCACGCTGTGTTGTACATGGTAATGCGTTACCATTCTTTTATCCGATTATTTCCAACATGGTAATGGCTAGAATGTAGTCTTCCTGAAGTAGTGAGTAGGAACTGGATCTTGATGAAGCAGATATTAACGTCTTGGTTACAAGCTTGGTGTGACTGAAGGGTGCATGAGGGCTGAAGGTATGCACTACTTCCACACCGTAGATGTGACTCGGCTAGAAACCTGTAACGAAGGTCTTGTTTTATCCAGTGCATGTCCTATTCACATGATTAAAGCTCTCAAACCATCTTACAGCACTGTGGGTGAAGTGTTTTTATTTGTGTGAGTGAAAGAGTGAAGGGAACATAATTTGTGCTGTTGAATGGTTGTGTTTTTACAGTCAGTCCTGAGGAAGCTGTGTATTTCAGTTTCACTGATTTTCCAGATTAGGTGAAGGAGGTCTAGTGAATGCAGTTCCTGATATGTGAACTTGTGAGAGACACGAGCTTTAGGACAAGCAGTTGCTTTTCATTTACAGTGTTCTTGATATGCAACCTTCTGTCTTTTTTAACTTTCCTGAAAGAAAACAGTTCATTTGGTTAAAGTGAAAGAAACTGTGCAAATGATGCGTGTCATGTTTCCTGGGGCTAATGTGTTGATGATTAATTTTTATTTACAGTAAGTGATTCTTTAAAAAAAAAAGGGTTCAAGCCAGACATACACGATTTTATTTCTCGATATAATCCCCTGCACAAGTGCCATTAATAAACATGAGAGTTTCTCAGGACATTGAAGCAATAACTGGGACTGTCTGCTTCACGTTATAATCACTCCTAAAACTCTGGCCTCCCAGGAATTCCTTTAATGGGTCTTTTTCTCTAATGTGGGGAAAAAAAAAAAGTCTATGCGACCTCATACTGCCCACTGCACCACTTGCACATTACAAGAACTCAAGAGTTATAGCTACGTTCCCCGTACAGTCCTGACCTCGACCATTGACTGTTAAAGGAGTCCCTCGGAGGCCAGCCTGTCCGACATGAGGCAGGCAGGCTGATCTTGGCTCCGGTGTATTGAGAACTTTTTACCTTGATGGTATCTAAACACTAGTAAAACATTGAGATAAGTGCGTTAGTGTAGCAGGGGATTATATAGAGAAATAAAGGTAGCTTTTAATCTCATGACCGTGTTCTGTTGTTCTGCACAATCAAGTCTCAGTTTGACTTGAACGCTGCGCCCACATGGCATCATGGCAGTAAAATAAAATACAATTAAATCTCAAGCCTGAAACACATGCCCGCGCAGGAAAAGAATCAATAACAAGGTGTGGATTTTTTTCCAATAACAACATCCATCTAAATCTTTTATCGCTCTTACAGCTGAACAATTTGGGAACATATTTAATAGTCTCATGCATATTTTTCGATCTGTTTATAGTTACGTTTAACGTTGTGGAACATGTGTGTGTAAAACAAGCTATTTCTTGTTATCACTACCAACAGTTACAAATAAATTCTTGTCTTTGCCAGCTTCACTTTTTGTTGCTTGAGTTAGCAAAACAACAAAATCCCTGCACGTTATATAATTTTCTTCAATTGTTTTATTATAGAAATGATAACGTACAGTACAAATGAGCTGATGAATATCAACCAGCCCTTAGAATTGCAATAGAACTCCTGTCAGATCTGCTGTTATAGAAAACTATTCAGTATCTTCCAAAGGTTCAGATTCAAGGATTTAGCAGCTCTATGGTATAAAGATGAAATATGATGGCATATGATGATTGATTTTCATTTTGCAGATATGAGTCATCATGGTGCGAAATAATTTATTAGGATCTGAAAAATATTGGCATATTACGAAAGCCTTTATTTGAATTTGTTCCAGCAGATAGCAGTTACATGCACTGAAGTTTCTATTTCTTTTTCTAGGGCGGAAAAAAAAAAAGTCTGACATGTGCCTACAGGCACAACTACCACGCATTCCTGGGCCACTGTAGATGTCTTAATTTCTGTCATAGGGATTGAAAATGTTGGAATGAACTGGCCACGGTGTGCATGTGTCCTGAGCAGCGGAGACCCGGATTAGGCACGAAAATGTCCGAAATATATTAACTTTATGAAACGAATCTTCTGAAAGGTGCAAAATGCTGTAAATGAATATTTTAATGAAATCATTATAATTGCGTTAGCGCTGACTGAATTGCAAACAAGTACAAAAACTGTGAATCTTTTGTGTAGCACTTTTAGAATAGATAAATCCATAATGCAGGTTTATATACATGGTGGCAAAAAAAAAAGGGGGGGGGGGAAAGAACCATTTCCTGAGATGACGGGACGAAGAGTTTGGTCGATCTAAAGGTTTCAACTGTAGGTGATGCCTACATAGTACATTTTCTTCCAAGCCCCAGAAATATGGCCACAGAACAGGGCAATACCCAGTGACATGGTGTGGTGGTGGTGAGGCCTGATGTGAAGTTACGACTACTATTACCTTTACTGTCCAGAAATTGAGGTTAATATGATGGGCGATCTGGCCATGTTCACAATACCAGCCTATTGAATTTTTTTTAGGGTTGTCTGAACTCACAAATCTGATGATTTTTGCTGTGGATCTGACTCACTTTCATGTGTGGTCCTAGATACTCAGTCATGCAACTTGAATCAGAATTCTTGCTACTTGTGACTTTTTGCCTCTGTGTATGCGTGGGGCGTTTGGTGAAGTCACTCAGCACCCGCAAGGATTTCATTGCAGCGCTGGTAATAGCTGTAAAACAGCTAAAGCAAGGCGCCAGGCTTTTTTCTTTTCTCTCGATCTCAACAAATGCAGTGAACTACAGCCTGCTAACTGCATGGAATCTTAAAATGATTGAGTGGCTGCACCAATATAACGAGTTTTAACCCAGACGGCGCAAAGTATCAATGTGCACGTGCCGTTTCCGAGGACGTTAGAGTCAGATAAGTCATGTACTTATGGCCATGACATACAAATCTGATCTGACTAGCAATGAACAATGTGGCTTGTAATATGAACATTTGGAGTCTCTGAAAAACATGAGTGCTAAATAAATGTCCCCTTATAGAAAACAGAACGAGTGCGTTAACCTTAGCCTGTGATATGCCGTATAGTCAGAACCACTCCTGAGAGCTGCGGTCAGGGGAAAAATAATCATGTTGGGGCTGATCGGAATCAAGAACTCACCCATTGGGTTTCATACTAGTGTCCTTACCATCCTATATTTGTTGTAAAGGATTTTGTAATCAAAAGGTGGTGTTGAGCATCCACTGACTATTTCCATGATGTATTCATATATACGTCTCTCGTATATCGTCACGAGCAGCGAACGTTCATATCCGGACGAAGGTTCAGGTGAGAACTGATGCATATTGTGTACCCGAGCTCCTTCTGCACACTATGTTAAGAATGATGAATAGCTCCATGGCATGTGTAGTACATGAAAATGTCAGCAAAGCTTTCAATCTAGGAGCGAGAAGTGCTTTGAAACATGATAGCATTAGATTGGAGTGACTAGACAGGGTTGGGTATGAGGAGCCTGGCTGTTATGTCTGACCTGATAATCTCCAAGTTGCTTTTTCGAATTAATGGAATCGCCTCGCATCTGTTTTAAATCGGGACTACAGCGCGCCATGTTCCAGCGACCTTTCTCAGGCATGATGGTCAGAGGTCAGAGGTCATGAGCTGCACTAACCAGAATCGTAGCGCAGACTTTTTAAATTTTTTTTATTTATTTATTTATTTTTTTTGCAGGGCCCACTACCAATCTGGGGTATCGCATTCTTTTTTTTTTTTTTTTTTTTTTTTAGCATGTTGACTCGAGACGGGTCAATGCGCTCGGAGTTTGACCCTTTTATCACAAAAAGCTATGTGAGAAATGTGTTTAAAGATGACCGCCGTGCTTCTGAATACTCCGCTGATAAACCGTGCACTGATTTGCAGAATTGGATCCAATTTAAAACCTGTGTTGCGTAATGAAGGTCTATCTGCCAGAGTATGATGTGGGTAAAGTTAAAAAAAAAAAAAAAAAAAGAGTCACATAGTTTATATATAAGTGGATTTTTTTTTTTTTTTTTTTTTTGTGGATTGGCTCTGCACCCGAGCACATGGGATTTAAAACAAACTGTGTAAACAAAGAATGTCAGCTTTAATTTGAGCCTGTTTACATCTACATTAGTGAATTACAGGAATATCCAGCGCTTTACAGCCTTCAGGCAGCATGTCCTCAGCTGTAAAAGATTTACTGCGGACCTGACAGCTTTATTTAAGATCACTGCGCAAACTTTCAATCCTGACGCTATGCAAGTTATGTTCTTGTACCAACTCATAATGTCCTAACAGACCTTTTGGTTAAACATGAGTCTGGTTTATACATTTATATCGTGATCAATTTAACTCCAAACATTATAGCGTTTCCCGTTCATATTGCTGAAGGCGGGGGAAGAGGGGTTACTAGCACTTTTTTAAAAATTATTATTATTATTTTTCTTTTTTTGGCACTCCTTTTCTTGCATGGCTTTACTTAATTGCCTGATTGTCATTATTTGCTTTGACAGAGTTTGAACTGTATGGTGTGGTAGGGATGGGGAGGGGACTCGTTCAAGCTCCGTATCTCAATTCTTTTGCGTGGCAATTCACACAATGACTCAGTTAAAAAAATATATATATATAGAAATCCTTGATCCGGCAGTTATCACATCCTCAGTACTGTCCTGACCTCGCTCCAAGCCATTTCCACGTTTGTGTAATGGCCATTAGAGGAGCTCCTGGGAGGCCAGAGTTTCAGACATGAAGTAGGCAATCCAGTCATGGCTTCGACTTACTGAGTGCATTATAGTAGCAGGGGATTATAGAGAAATAAAATGAAGATTGTAATCTGTTCAATCAGAAGTCCCAGGTTAATTTGAATGCCTCTTATCTATTACAGTGGATTGAGCCCAGTCCCTCAGGTGCATTCTACAGTACTACTGTGTGATCTACACTATATGGCCAAATGTTTGGGGACCATTTAATCATCACACCAATGTGTTCATTCCAAGGTGTTTATTGAGGCTAAAATCAGGACTTACTGAAGTCCACTACATCAAACTTGGTAAAACCCTGTAATCTAGAGGCTTGCTTTGCACACCGAAGCGTTGACATGCTGGAACAGGTTTGGGTCACTTGGTTCCATTGAAGCATCATTACTGCAGCTTAGGAAATGTATATAATTGCATGCTTCCAACTTCGTGGTAACGATATATAGTTGTCCAGAAACGTTTGACTTATAATTGTTTAAAAAGGTGAGGTTGGTTGAAGGACTTTTCTAGCTCTGATTTTCAGTCCAGTTGCTGCACCTGACCAGTTTCAGAGATTTTTTTTATTTATTTATTTTTTTTTTTTTTAAAGCCATGCAGTGAATTATGAATCATTCAAGCATAAAAAAAACATGTAACTTAAGGGAAACAGTGAGAAATGTCATCAGGTGCAGATCATGACCGATGATCAGGCCTGTGATTAGTTTACTGGTGACGCTGAATGTTTGGAACAGATGAGTGGGGAAATGAGGCTGCTGCTGAGGTTGATGCATAAAAAGCAGTTTTTAAATCTCCCTTTGCTGCATTTGTTCCAGTTTCTTTAGTCTACATCATTTAAATTCATTTAATAAAAAGAAATAAGGTGTAGCTCAAGACTTTTGCACAGGACTGCACATCTCTAAGGAAGCACATGCTACATGTAGCTCTCACCCTCCCTGTGGCCTTAGTTCCTGACCAGATCTTTGTGACGGAATCAGACCACATGACAAGATGTAGTAAGAGTAGTAAGTTTCCATAAATGGGTATTTCATCAGTTGGTTTAGAATGATTGCACAACTGAACATTTTTAGATATACATCTAAAGAAATGTGCCAGAATAATGTACAAAACAAATTAAGCAGTAAACAAAGAGTTGAACCAATCTCATGAATAAAGCCCATCCTGGATAGGATTTGTAACCTGCCTTAATGGTATGAGAGTTTGAGCAGAATCGAGTGGGAGAACTTGCTCTCGTTGTGCAACAGTAAGGCTGCTCCAGATAACTAAGGTGGTGGGAGGTGGTGTTATTTTGCACTGGACCGTGGATTAGAAATAATCCGTAAGTGTCATTAAAACAATGCAGTCGATAATGGTCTTAGTTAAACCCAAAATCTGTTACTTAAACTATTCTGAAGCAGCTGAACCGAACACATGCTTAATGACTTGCTTATTATATTATCCGGTTCATGCGAGGACGAATGCTTTTATTTCTAAAGTTGAGGTGCAACATCGAAACGCTGCAGATTTGTCCAAGGTAAATCTAATTGGATCGAAGATGAATTGACATTTTAAGGGAAAATGTGTCTGCAGTGTGCGTTTTTTTTTTGTTGTTGCAAGAGGCATGTTTGTGACCTGTATTTGTTAAATAACCCATTTAACAATAATTACATGTTAGATCAGATGTTTGGTTTGAGGTCGCGTCCATGTGGTGTTCAGGGGGTTTTGTTTAGATGTAGTATTTATATTCAGGTGGTCTGTTTATTTTTGGTTTTTTTTTTTTAAGGTTGTTTGTTTGCCTTCAAGCCATTTGTTTGTGTTTTGTGGTTTGTGTCCTCAAAGTTGTTTATTTTGGGTTTGTTTTTGTACTTTGTTTTTGTTTTCGATTAATTAATTTGTTTGTCCTTTACTGTAATTTATTTAGCTTTTGTTTATTTGTACTTGTGTAGGTTTATTTAGGTGGTTTGTGTTAAGGTAGGTTGTGTGTTTTTTCAGGCTTTATTCCTTACATATACATTACCGCACAGTGAAATTCTCTTCATTCTTTGCGTATCCCAGCTTCTTGTTAGTAGGCGGCGGTCAGAGCGCAGGGTCAGTCATTATGGTGCCCCCGGAGCAGACAGTGTTAAGGGCCTTGCTCAAGGGCCCAACAGCAGCAACCTGGCGAAGCTGGGACTCGAACCGCCGACCTTCCGATCAGTACCTCGGAGCCTTACGGAACACACTGAGCCACCTCCGCCCTAACGTGTAATTTGTGTGTTCACAACGTATTTTATGTACTGGTTAATTGTGTTCATGCAGTTACAAAAAGATCAAAAGTCTCGACCCCATTCATTTCTTCATATTTTGCTTCCAAAGTCGTTCTTGTATTTTTGATGCAGTTTTGTGCAATAGTTCTCCATACTTCCTGAACAAGTTGTTTGGCTTCCGCTTTTTGTGAGATGTTGGCTCTCGTTTTTAGTCCAGTCCCGTATCTGAGGTGTTTCAGATGAATGTGTTTTTTGTTTGTTAAGCCACACAGTGACCTATGAATCACTCAAGCATTTAAAAAAAAAAAAAGAAGAAAAAAAAAAAAAGAAGCCATCTAATGTAAGCCACGAACCAGTGAGAAATCGGTGCAGATGATGACAGATGATCAGGCGGGTGATTAGCGTATTGGTGATGCTGAATGCTGAGTGGTCGGAACAGACGAGAGGGGAAATGAGGTCGCTGCTTAGGACGTTACATAATCAAATTCTATATTGCAGCTTGTCACAGTATAATGTTTGTTTTATATAAATATGAAGTATAATTTCATTTATTATGAAGAAATGCAGAGTGTCCTGTATGATGTCTGTGTCCAGGCAGGTTGCTGTTTACTTTCAGGTAAGTTGTTTGGTTGGTTGCGTTCAGGTAGTTTGTTTGTGTTCATGTACTTTTGTGTTCAGAAGATGGTTTGTGGTCACCTGGCTCGCATTTTGTTTGTTTTGACAGTTTGCTAAATGCAAACTAACCGTGGTCTGGCAATCATATAACCATCACCACAGCCCCGGTTCCATCTTGAGAACACGCCGGCTTTAATTCGTGCAAGATTCAGCGTTGTCCTGCTTCTGACCAAATTCTCCAGGCCAGTGTAATTGGATGTTTTTGTTTGTTTGTTTGATTTTTCTCTGCTCTACCAAATGGGATCAGGCCCTTGAGGAGATCTAGACCAGGGCAAACACAGGAAACACAAAACAGGATCCTCTCAGTGGATGAAGACCAGCGAGCCCCAGCGCCGTGGATTTACTGCGGAGTAACGACACACCGGGCCTGATGGAGGAGGATGCAGGAGTCCTGCTTTGTTCTGCCTGGAATGTGTTTTTATGGGCAGCCTCTTCCTGCCGAGCGTGTATTACACCCATTTCTGACCCGTGGGTGAAGGGATCAGCAGCCGCTGACAGACTGAACATACATTCATTAGAGATTGCGAGGAATTTTCCAGATTTTTCACATGCCTGTGCAGCTTTGTTCCTCTAATGCGCAAATTTTCTGTGTCGTTCACTGTAGACATCTTATTGTGACACAGGGTTAAAAATATGTTTTGCGCTCTGGAAAAGTTTGAGCGACCTGGGTTCTGTCTCTTTCATGAAGTCAGAAATGATTCACTTTAACCGGATTTTATTTGTCTTGGTGCACAGAAGCTTATTTAAAAAAATAAATAAATAAAATCCCCCCTCCCTTTAAGCACGCTTATGCATTTCTCGGTCCCTCTCTTGTCTGTAGGATTACTAAACCCCTGACGTTTGCCGACTGCGTGGGTGATGAGCTTCCTCTGGGCTGGGAGATTGTCTATGACCAGCAGATTGGAGTTTACTACATTGACCACATAAACAGTAAGTTTGACTCCTGTACTTCTACTGTCCCTCATGACTCACGCAAACCATATCGTTTGGACCACCAGCATTATTATTATGGGGGTGTGTAGATAAATAGTTTTCTTAAAATTCGTATGTGCAGTCGAGCGCAAAAGTTCACAACCCCCATTGTTTCGAAGGAGGAAGGATACAGCAGGCCATCATGGTGTCGCCTCATTCATCATTTTTCTTCAAATGGCAGGGCTGATGTGTCGACAAATTCCTGACACGAATATATTGCTTAAAACATGCATTTAAAGGTCAATAACTTGACTATACAGTAACTTAATATCTAATAGCAATACTATGAATATTATACATATTAATATGTATAATAGAATCCACTCTAAACACATTATTAATAGCCAAATTAATTAATAGCATTAATGTACATAGCTAAACATTTAAGAACATAAGAAGGCACTGGCAGAATTTATTATTCTATGGTTTCAAATGTTGCATGGTGCCCACGCAGTGTAATATTTACTCGTCATTGATGCTTACTTTTGGGCAGTCTGGACATACATAATGATTCATTATCCAGTGTGTATTGTTGTACAGTACCGTACAACAATACACATTTTGTTTGTTTGTTTGTTAAGCCACACAGTGACCTTTGAATCATCCAAGCATAAAAAAAAAACATCTTAAAGCATGAACCAGTGAGAAACAGGTGCAGATGATCAGCCAGTGATTAAAATGAGGGGTCGACCAACATGATTCTTTCTTTCTTTCTTTCTTTATTTATTTACTGGGCCGATATATAGATTTTTAGTAACAAAGGAGACTAATTAACCATTGTTTAAAAATATGTATTTTAAGCACAAATTTTGTGCATCGTTATATACAGTATGTTTATCATATCAATATTATTGTGTATGAAACCATTCACTATTTCCAAACATGTATTAAAAATGACTAAATAAATACCATTACAGATTAATATTTGCATGCCTGTAAAGAAAGCAAGAAAGTTTTCTGATGGAAACAAAAAACAAACAAACAAACAAACAAAAAAAGTCTCATAGTCTCATGGGTTTTGCATGAAAATGGAAAGAAGCAAGTGTGACGCAGTTAGCAGAAGAACTCTGGTATATTCTTCAGCACCCTCAGTTCAACTTAATAGCTCTTTTACTTTCAGTACAGTACAGATGTCTTGGAACATACAAAAAAAAAACTTGTATAAAGGTCGCTAATGAATAATAAAATAAACGCAGTCAGTAATTGGTGTTAAAACTCTTTGCTTGAAAAAAATCAGTAGTATTGGATATAAACTTGTCCAGTTTTATAAGTAAAACTGCTTGGAGGTTTTATTGAGCATGCTGGAGAATATGCCAGAATTCTTTTGGTAACTTTGTGTAAAACACAGTTGCTCCTTTCTATTTTCATGCAAAAACAGGAGTCTACATTTTAGTTAGTTTTTTTTTTTTCTGAAAACTGTTATGTCATGTAAAATGTTGCTTTCTTTACAAGCATGCAGACATTTTTCTATAATGTTATTCATGTATTAATTTTTAAGGTATGTTTGGGAACAGCTGCCCAGCAGTAAGATGGTTTCTGTTCCTCCTATAAAGGAAGAAGAGACTTCGCTGAAGACGTGCTCACTCAGAGCAAAAATGACTAATCCCCATAACTGTACAAATGCTAAAAGTCTCTATCAGCCTGGCCAATTACTAATCAGTCGACCTCAATCATAATCAGTCCGTAGCGGTGATGCGGAATGTGAAAGCGGTTGGAACAGACGAGAGGGGAAATGAGGTTGCTGCTGAGGTTGTTGCATAAACAACCACTTTTTAAATGGTACCTTTAGGAACTTCGCAGCCTGTCACAGTAAAACATTTGTTCCTATTTCTATAATTTAAATCTAATTTAAATACGTCTGAAGAAATGAGGAGTGGCTCAAGACCTTTGCGCGCTACTGCATGTATGCCTGTGTGTTTTTATATTTAAACACTGAAATGCAGTCTGCTTATAAATATTACCATAATTACATAATCAATCTTAACACAGAATGGGGAAAAATGTACGGAAATATGCATTATACAGGATCTAGATAGCACAACGTTTCACTTTGGAGCATATTCATCATTTTCCTGAGCGCATTTACCAACGGCGCCGCTCTTACAGAAACCACGCAGATCGAGAACCCGCGGACGCAATGGCGCCAGGAGCAGGAGCGCATGCTGAAGGAGTATCTGGTGGTGGCGCAGGAGGCCCTAAATGCCAAGAAGGAGATGTACCTGATCAAGCAGCAGAGGCTGGAGCTGGCTCAGCAGGAGATGCAGCTCTTCAACCAGCTTAGCCAGGACGACAGTCGCTCCATCACCAGCTGTGAGATCTCACACACACACACACACACACACACACACACACACACACACACACACACACACACACACACACACACACACACACACACACATAATCACTTTCACACTGACTCATGCGCATACACAGCTGGTTGTATTGTGATTGTTTTAATTTAAAAGCTCTATAACTCATTGACTGATGGAGCCCGTCCGTTTCCTCACCTCGGCTTCGCTGACCTCCTCCCTTCCTCTCTTTCTTTTTTTCTCCTCCTCCTCCACAAGTGCTCTCACTGCACCAGCAGACTCCTCCTTTTCCCTCTTCCTCCTCAACCTCCGCCCTCTTTACCTCTTGCATTTCTTGTCATTCACCAGCCATGCTGATGTATTATGACGGGAGAGTACAGTGCACACATCAAAATGCAATTCTTCTGTCAATTTAAAGCGAAATCAGTTTATGTATTATTTAAAATATGTTTAAAATGTCTTTGATTTGGTATAAAAGAGATCTTTAATGTAAAAATGAGTGATAAATTAAAGTGCACATGGGTGGACTCTATCTAATTGGGTGACTTCTGAAGACGATTGGTTCCACTGGACTTTAGTTAGGGGTATAAATGCCCGCCACACTTTTCAGATTTTTCTTTTAAAGAATTTTGAAAAACATTTAGCATTTTCCTTCCACTTCACAATTATGTGCCACTATGTGTTGATCGATCAAATAAAATCCCAATTAAATACATTTACATTTGTGGTTCTAACCTGACCAAATGTGAATAAGTTCAAGGGGTATGAATAGTTTTGCAAAGCACTGAATGTTGTTGTTTGTGTTAGAATTCTAGGACAAAATCTTTAATATGTAACATGCTTTTTACTTTCCCTCTGGTACATGACTGACCCTGTTAACATGTTGTCTTTTCATACATCATGAGTATCAGGATTATACCTGGATTAAAGATGATCCCCTTAAACGTGCAGGTGTAAATAAACCTAATCTGCATTTAAAGCATGAACCACTTCAAGAGAGTGCATTTTTGCCAGATGTTCTTCAGCTGTGAATATCGTTTTATACCACAGTGCTGCTGAACGTCTAAATATGATGAATGAGACGGTGCTGATTAATATTCTATAACGCTAGTTCTGATTGTATTGTCAGCTCTAAAGCAAGACACAAATTCTCTCGTTCTAGTGCATTATTGTTCATGTAGTAACATCTGGCTTAGGGATGTCTATAAGCGGAGGTCGACCTGAACCTGATTCTTTAGGATTTCTAACACTGGAACGTCTTCAGAATGGAGAGCTTGTTGCTTTAGTAAAATGACTGGCTTGTAAGTGTTCAGAAGTAAGTAGGGCGGCACGGTTTGGTGATAAAATAAATCACATTGAGACAATATTGACAATAATAAACAAATGGTTAAATTATTAACACAAATTCCAGAATATTATATATATTTTTTTTCTTCAAATAAATAATTGCACGCATGCGAATTTTATGCGATTAATTGTGTAGCACTAATATCAAGTTGTTCCATGGAAAGTATGATGTACAGTTCTTTAATGAAATATTATTGCCATGGGCCAATAGCTGGCGTATAAAACGAGGGAAGCCCTTCATAATATGATGTCACAGGCTGTGACCAGTTGAACATTACACAGTCATTGGTTGATTAATTTTTTTCTATATCAGCACGTGCAAATATGTTTTACACATTTTGAGATTAGGAAAAAAGCAACACTTAAATAGATTAAATAGAAATTTGTGATCTTTCACATGGAAAAATAGTGGTAGAATGAAATCGTTAATGATCAGTGCATCGTATCAGAGACCTAATTGATTGCCAACTTTAGTTATTCGAAGCTTATCAGGATACAAAAAAACATCCAAACAGCAAGGTCTGGTGCAGACCGGATTTTTGATTATCGTCGCCGCACGAACGGATTTTAAGAGCATGACAAGAACGCACTTCAACCCTCGCGACTGTCAGAGCTGAATGCAGAAAAAGGAGAGGGGGGGAAACACAAACGAGCACAATAGCCTTTTAATCATATGACACCGTATCCCCTGCTTTCTTCTTTCTCTGTTTGTGTGACAGCCGAGTACAATGGATTTGGATTTCAGTGCCTGCATTCATTCATTCATTCATGTTCTCTTGCTCACCCTGTCGATCCGTCTCACCGTGTTACTCTTTCTGTTTTTTTGCAGCACACTCTGGCTCTTCGTCAAATGCAAAATATGACCCTGACCAAATTAAAGCGGAAATCGCCTGTAGGCGTGAGCGGGTAAGTCATTATCCTCTCAGAACAATGCCTTAGACGTCATGTTGAGCGGGGGCCTGTTTGGGAAGCCGTCGGGGTCCCGTCTATGTGTTCGGGGCACTTTTAGCACTGATTAGTAATTGTTTATACTGTATATACAATACGAGTTACATCACACGTAAGCTATACGTTTTTTTTCCCCCTCCATATAAAAAATATTTCCCCTTTACTGTATTAAGTATTCATTCAGAAGATCTCAGCAGCAGAGTCGGCTCACACTGGAGGGCTTGGGGAACTGTTGGAATGTGTTTTGGAGGGTGTGCGTGTGTGGTTGTGTAGGCAGGGCCTTTTCCTCTTCCTGTGTGGGTGGGTTAGGGGTGTTGGTGTGAGACCTTTCTGTTTAGTGATGACTCTGCTTCCCGAGTCTGCCAAGCCCACCTCCTTCTATTGACACGTATTTGTGTGAAATGTGTGTGAGAGTGATCTGTGTGAAATGTATATTATAATTCCAGTTGTTGTGTCCTCAGCTTTCTAGGCTCAAACAGGAGCTGGCCCAGATGAGACAGGAGCTGCAATATAAGGAAATGGGAGTAGAGACACTACAAGAGTGAGTTCTACACATACGCACGCTTGAAGAAAGTCAAAACGCAAGTTGAATCATTAACAGTGTGTGTGTTAGGGTTCCTGTACCGGCTCTGTGCCCGTAGACCTTAGTAGGATTTAAGCTTTTTGGTATTAGACTGGATATCTTTTTCCAGGAAGCCTCACTGACTTCGATTTAAAAAAAGGTAGAAGGTAACGTAATGGAATAAAATATGCCAAGCTGTTTATTCCAATCATGCAGACTAATGGAAAAAAACAAGTACATGCCTATTATTATCCATTCCTAACAAAATTTCAAACTGAGAGCATCTTACTTTTTTTTTTTTTTTCTTTAACGCCCTCAACAAAAGTTTACTACATGAAAGGCTATAAGATTTAGGGTTTTTTTTTTTTTTTTTGTCCACGCATCACATATAGAAGCTTTTATTTCAATTTGATTAGCATTCTCTTGATACGAGTGCACGTAATCTTAAGAGCGTCAAAATATTGAGTGCAACATAAAAATATTACCAAAAAGGTTTTGCATATCAATCAAATTTAGAAAAGACGTGTGTTAATGAAGTAAAATACAAAAAAAAACAGACATTAAACCACACTTAACCTTTAGTTATGTGTTTTTTTTTTTTTTTCTTCCTTGCTATAGAGACAGAACCATAAAATTTACAAATTCCAAACAACCAAAACACATTACAGAACACCGTACTACCGGTTATTATTTATTTATTTATTTATTTATTTATTTATTTATTATTGCTACTGAAAGTTGGCCCTTTTTTATATTCCTTTTTTTTCTCTCTCTCTCTCTTGGTACCATCTTATAAACTTTCTTCGGACTCGTTATTGCTATATCCGTGACCGGCTTGATCGCTTGTATGCCAAAACTGCTTCGCGAAAAGCTCGACTGTTACAGTGAATCCTAAACTCTGTGCGAACTTTCACACATTTCAAATGTTCATGAAAATGCATCCATAGCTGTGCGTTTGATGCTTTAATGAGATTTTAACGTATACATATACACACAGCACTTTGTTCCACGCCCAGCTGGTATGTTGATTGTGCACCTCGTTGAAAATGAATGCTACTCATCCGCATGGTGCAATACCAGTCGAAATGCTAGAGGCATTGTAACACATTGTAATGCAACATCAGTGGAAGCCTGGAACAAACTAGAGCTTGTTAATATTACATTGCTTTCATAAACAAACCCATTTTCAACAATATTTTAAAAGAGTAGACTTCATTTTAAAAATCATTACGTACGAAGTTGTTGAATATAATTTGAGACCCCGCTCATGAGAATTAATAATAATCACATTTCGGCCGTGTTTGTGACATGGTGAGAAGAAGTTAAGCTGTCGGTCAGTAATGTTAAATGAACAGACAAGAGGAACAGCAGCTATACTTTAATAGACCCAATGAAGGGAACAGAGTTGATATTTACAGCAGTCCTCATGGACAAGCTGATTTGTGTCTGAGCTATTCGTTTTTTATTTGCAGTGACCTGGTGGGCAATAGGTTAAAGGTCACCAGGTTCTGTTTTTTTTTTTTTGTTTTTTTTCTGTTTTTTAAATTTAAAAGTATATGTTTGCACCACAATGCTGCTTGAAAATGCATTTCAGGTATACGTTTTCTTAAATATGCATTTTCAAGCAGCATGGTGGTGCAACACAATGCTATAACTAATAGTGCGCACTGTTTGTTCTGAATCCAGCAATCTGTTGTGCTGTACACGCCATCCCGAGACGTGCTCGGTTCGTCTCTTGGTACATGTCAGATTAATTCAGTTACACAGATCGGACTTGGAAACATGGCCATAACTGAGCAAAAGACAGTGTATTGCAAAGCGAGCTCTCTTGCCAGCACAAGTGGATAAAAACTACAGTTGATAAAAAGTATCAAAATACATAAAAGCTTGCCTGAGAACAAATATCTTTCATATGCAATGCATTGAGGGAAAACACCTGGCAAGGACTTGCTGTCTTGTTGAGGGGAACGAACACCACAAATGACCATGGCTACACCCTGTACTCCTTCTGTATGAGGCTCATTCAAGTCAAACTGGGATTTGGAATGAAATTTCATGTGAAGGCATACAGTGATGAGACTCTTAGTCACGGTAAAATATTTCAATGACGGAAAAAACAGACTGGTTAGATCAACAAAGAGGTTCTGTCTTTTCAGGACAATGGCTGACTTCATACTGTCCACCGCACCACTTGCACATTACGGGAACTCGGCTAATTGACATTGTCGCAAAGCAGCTTGACACAATCAAAAGAATGATTAAAGTTTGTATGAAATGTGAGCAAGTCGAGGACGACGGCGTAAGTGGCAGGGAAAAACGCCCTGGGATGGCAGTAGGAAGAAACCTTGAGAGGATCCAAACTCAGTTGGGTGTAAACTGATAGCAGGGATTGATCTGCATCATACTGTGTGAAACTTGAAGTGCAGTATAACAGGAAATGTGTTTAAGTTAATATGGATTCCAGTTCATTATTGGAGGCTCAGGAAGAATGTAGGAAACTCTAGTCATGAACTATCAAGCGACTGCAGTCACGAGTCCACAGCGAACAGCTGTCAGCATCAGCCGAGGCCAGGACCAACTTCATGGTAAAGTGGAACCGTCCCCAGTCACCACACGCATCCCAGACAGACCACACGGGGTCTCCATGCGACGAGATCTCCAACCAGAAGCGGGACACTAGGACGAGTCAAACAGGTCCAGCTGGCAGAGGGGGTCTGGATCACTGGCAGCTCAGGAGCGACATGTATAGCTCGACAGAGAGCGAGAGGAGAAAAGAGAGCAGAAGAGATGGAGAATGATCATTGCTCCGGCATCCTGAGAAAACTTTCTACTTTGATGGTATCCAAGCACCAGTAAAACACTGATAAGTGCATTACTGTAGCAGGGGAATATATAGAGATATAAAGGGGGATTTTGCTCTCATAACTAGGGTTGGGTATTGTTTGGGTTTTTTTCGATACTGGTGCCAAATAGATTTTTTTAAACCGGTACTGGTGCCTGAACCGATACTTTGCAAAAGCCACAAAATGATGGTGGATGATGCAAGAATACATTTTTATTAAACAAAAAATTAAATGCTTAAAATTTAACAATATGTTAAATGTTTAAGTACTAGTTAGAAAGCCATAATTATAAACAGAATCCATGTTACATTAGTATTTTACAAATCGTTTGACCATTTGTTAGCATGAATGCAAGATTTGCATTTTGCAGTTAACATTACATTAGCCTACTACTAACCTGCGGAAAGGCTGCTGTCGTCATCATAAACGGTGGACTGCTTTTTGCTACGGTTGGTATGACTGGGGCTGGGCTCATCCACACCAATGGTCCCAGCTGTTGTCCGCAAGCTGTCAAACACGGTGCATCCCTCCGCTTTTAAATTTATTCCGTGAGCCCTCAAATGTTTCATTAGATTTGATGTGTTTCCCCCTTTACACGCAACTGCTGTAAAACATTTGCTGCACGCCGCCGGTGTCGGAATCCTTTTTTGTGAAAAATAACAGAGCAAGTCTAACGCCATATGCCTTCACGCGCGTTTCTCGGATGGTCTCATTTCCTGATGATTTGTGCTTTGAATTTTTTATCTAATCTAATAAACTTTTAACCTACAAAAATAAAATGGACAGTAACATTACTGCAAAAATGTTTTGGATTTGTATTATCAAAGCTTTCCGATGTCCTCAAGAGTTTTCTAATTAAGGAAATAATTAATTTTTCCGATCATTTCTGACATCCCATGAATGCAGTATTTAAATTTTACTAGCGATCATGTGTTTTGATGATTCTAATGCTTATTACAACTGTGTCATCATAGCCCCAGAGAACAAATATATTAATCGACAGTTCAGGCATTTAAGTGGCACCGAAATGAGGCACCGAAATTCGCGTTCTGTTTCGGTCCGGTACATACCGCTTATATAGGTACCGGTGCCATATTGGCACCGGTTTTTCGGTACCCAACCCTCTTCTCATAACTGTTCACTGTTGCTCTGCAGAATCTAAAGTCCTGGTGAGACTTGACTGCCCCTTGTAGCTATATTAATGTACTTAACTATCCATAAACTTGGAAAACCACAAGCAAAACTTGGACCTGGGACGCACACAGGAGTGAATGTATCATTTGTCTACGTCTGTGTAGTGTTAAAGTTAAAGAAATGAAAATGCTCATTTGTGTTGCTTTGACTTTTCCTCTCATTAACATTAACCAGAGCTGACATGCTTTCCCTTCAGAGAAGATTGCACACGACCTAGCACCAAAGCACGTTTTAAAGAGAAGCGCTTTTGCACGTTTGTCAGAGCAGCATTACGCCTTAAACCGACCAAAAATGCCGTTTCATCTTTCTTTTCCAAGTGACCACCTTTTTATCGCAGACCGACACCACATTTACACTCCATATGGAAAACACAATACACATGTGTGCCAGAAACCAGTAGTGGGGCTAAATATGGGCCTGTTTATGTAGCAAACCGTAAATGCTGTGTGATTATAGCACACAATATTCAAGCCCAAGCAGCGCAAACAATGCTCTCACCAAGTTTCCCCTCACACTCTTACCTCACTCGCACACCACCTACAATACACTTCAGACTTGTTTTTATGGACAGTGCAATTCAGAGTGAGTAAATTATGTAATTGTGTGTATTACTCAGTTCAGCGAAGCAGCACGAGCAACATTTACCTCATAGTGGAGCGCTCTTAAAATAGTCGCCGTGGACAGGGCCTGCTTAAAAGCTCACGTCTCCTCTGTTTCGGGGTGTTAAAGGAGATTTTGTGTGTGTGTGTGTGCGGTAGGGGGACATGTTTTCGTGTGTTGTTACAGACCAGATGTCACCACAAGGATAGGAATGTCTGACAGATTTGACATTATGGAGACATTTGGCTGGTCCTCACAAGAAAAGGAAAAAAAACAGTATAAAAGCTTCAGATTCTTATGGTTACTGAGGACTTTGCAAGAATATGACAAATGTAGGTGCTTTCTGAAATGTCAGGACCAACAAAATGTTCTAGACCATATAAAGCACTTAAGTTTCTTTTTATAAATAATTGTTTTTTCAGCGATAAGGAAAAAAAGAATCTTAAAGTATATGTTCATATTACATGTAGGTTATAATACATGCTACATGTATAAAGTCATGTCCTGAAATGTTACAAAAACAAATGTGTATTTGTGTATGTGTGACATGGTGTTCTGGAAAAGGAGACTCCACCTCAGGAAGAGGATGCACCAGTGCAGTGGAGAGCGCCAAGGCAGGAAAAAGAGAGAGCGCGAGAACGAGAGAGGAGGGGCTGAAAAGTATAGTTTGAAAAACAGAGATATCTGGCAGCAAATTCCTCGCTTCTTCCTGAGTCCCAGTGAGCAAGCTTATCTTTTAGATACAACTCAAGTGCCTCCCAGAATAGCAGCTCAAAGCAGTGTTTTAAAGAAGATAGAAGTGCCGGTCCTGTTCTAATATTATTTAGGAAAAGGGTCCATCTGTGGTTCTCAGAGTGGGGCGCGGGAATCTCCAGCAGACTGTGAAGAACTGCCAGGAGAGGGCAATAAACAATGTAATGGAACTCATACATGATCAGTGTATATATATTTTAACATATTATGTATTAATAAATACATAATATCATGTTAAAATATATATACACTGATCAACCATAGTATTAACACATGACGTTAGGTCTGTGAAGATTTTCAGTCATCCAGGTGAGATTATTTGGAAGTCGAGTTATCTTAGAATGAAGAAGCCACTCGGATGAGTAGTGAAACGTATCTACTGAACAAAAATGTCCAGATAACATAAGATTAGCACATTAACACTGATTATCAATTATATACCTGTAAATGGTGACAGAATCATGGACACCCAAGGAACAAAGACTAGCCTGTCCGGTCCGATCCCGCAGAAAAATACCAGTGGAGCACAAATCGCTGAATAAAACTCATTGCTGTACACGACCGAAAGTTGTCAGAACACCCAGCATATCACGATCCGCCTCTCACGAGACCCATCAAAACTCCTCAAATTCCAATTCGATTAAGCTTGATCGAGAACTTGATCGAGTAGAACTAATAACCAGCGAGAGTGAAGGCTATCACATGTTTCCTCAAAGGATGATGCCATTTGCTCCTTCCTTTTGCATAAGCACACAAACGCCCATGATTGGCAAGAGGCAGCTAATCAGTACTCATTAAGCTCACATCACCCATTCTACGGTACATGCTGCAGCATCACTCAACCATTCAACCTTGCAATCGCCAGATGATGGGGTGAGCTCATTACCACTGCGTCACTTAGGGGTTCGTAAATCTGATTTCAGGGCAAATCATACCTTTTGATATTGCTGCATCATTTGTAATTTGTTGCCACTTCTATAGTAACAACTCATTCAGGGACTCGTATGGTGGACTCTCTACGTTCATATACAAGTTACAAATATTACATAGACTTAATACTGTTGTTTGACAAATAAAAAATATAGTAGGATTGTTTATGGCTTTCTATAATGAGACATCCAGACACCAGTGACGGTCAGTTTTCCCCGGAGGAACGTCTTTAGAGCAGAGGAGTTTGCACTTTTCACTGTCTAACTTGCTGTTATAAGATAATTCATAACAGGAGGTAACTTGGCTTTAACATTTACTGTCACTATAAATGGGAAGGCCCAGGGTGGTGTTCTGTTAGAAATATATACACTTGTATCTTTTAAGTACTTTAATTCATTGTTTAAATTGACTAAGTTTAATCCAAACTTCACTTAATATCACTTAAGCAACGTTATTTACAGTAACAAAAGGAGGAGGATAACCTTGTACATCTGTATGTCTAATCAGGTCTCAGACGCCGTACAGTTTTTTTTTTTCCCCCCAGCTGTGGTTTGAGCCTAATGTGACAGACAGGCTTGTTTCTGTCTTAATGAGAACGTCTGGGCTTGTAAGTCAAGGCTCTAATGAGGCGGCTGGCTTAACCGGAGCATCCGCATGACAGCAAAAGCAGCGGAATCACTGTTGAGTCAGAAGTGCCCAGACGGCGTGAAGAGCGAGTATTTTAGACCAAGTTCTTATGTGGGCGGCCAGCGTTCCCAGGTTGTGTACTTGATCTATCACTAGACTGAACTTTAGTGAGGATCATTCTATGGTTATACACTATGTCTTAAAATTACAAAAACAGAATTCCAAGATCATTAGTTCCCTGCATTGTCTCTGGTTGCATGCAGAATATAATACTTTTATACCATAGACTCCTATTAAAAGAACTTGGCAATCTCTCTATGATGTCACCCATAGGGTTTTTTTTTTTTTTTTTTTGAAGAGCCATCCCCCAGTGGCCATTTGAAGAACTGCACTGCATTTTGTGCGTTGGGTTCTTTTTTTTGAGAACCGGGGTTTGCCCCTTGTTTATATCACAGCGTCGTTGACTTCTTGAACCTGATTAGTTGGCGGGTATGGATTTTAATTAATTAATGTGTTTGCTCTAGTCTCTAGTGAATGGCTCTAAGGCCTGGAAAAGAAGCATATAGCGCCTAAGTATAAACGTGAGCTAACTACTTTTGTGGACATTATGTATTTATTGTAAAAGTATTCACTTCACCCTATTGTTTTAGTTTTTTTTTATTTTTTTTATGCACAGCAATTTCTAACGCAGTACCAAGACGAATTTTACACGACTAAATTTTATAGAAGGAATAAAGTACAGGAGCATGCCTCCATGTGGGAGCTTGGTGTGGAGCTTGTGTGGTGTTGTAGCGCAGAACTATGTGCGTGCGTGTGTGTGTGTGTGTTGAGGGTGGGGTGCTCAGTGTTGGGCTAATGGAGATGTGGAGCAGACTGGGCAGGGCTGCCCATGAAAGCTGCAGGTTTGAGGGGGAACAAAGGCCTGCTTGTGTGAGGAGCATTGAGGAGGAGGAGGCGGAGGCAGTGCGAGTACCTGATGTTGGAGGAAGGTGGCTACAGGAAGGAGCACGTGGCAGGAGCTTGGGTTGGGAACACGGCCAGAAAGCAGCTGATGGGGAAGACAAGTCTATCCATGATTGTTCTCAACTGATCCCTTTCTTTTCTCTTGAGCATGGTAGTTATTTAAAGAAGGCTGGTTATTGGCTTTAAATACCTGAAAGAAAGAAGAAGAAAAAAAAAACAAGATTGTAGGGTTAAGTGTTCTGATGGCTCTGCCAAATCTCGTACAAGGAAATTACTTGCTGAGGAAATAATCGTGTGTATTTTGGGTGTTTTAATAATGTGTGGCACAGTTTTATGATGAAGCAAATGATGATGATTAAAAAAAAAAAAAAAAAAAACAATCAATCAATTGAACACAGTTTCTGATCTAACCCTCATTTTTTCCCATGCTTTCTAATAGCATGTTCAGTCAAGATTAATAAAATAAATGCCAAAAAAAATCGCGATCATCGTGTTGGCACATTCGGCGGATCTGGACCGAGCTCTCCAAGTCAGCATTTCTGGAAGTGATCATGTGTTTTTAGTTGTCAGTGACGTTTCCTGATGATGTCTTTAGCTGAAATTTTTTTCTTCTTTTTCCATTATTCTTGTTTCTTTTTCTGAACCTGGAATTAAACAGAGCCAGATGTTGGTATGTTCACCATCGTCATTGAAATAACTGCATTGTTTAAAGGAGGGGGGAAAAGCAAAGAAACTGAATCTGGGTCTCAAGCTTTGCCATAACTTGAATATGTCCAAGTGTGTCAAATGCACTACAGGTGTTGAAAAAGTGTAGCATACATGACGGTACATTATGGAATGCCATTTTGTTTCTCGGCTCAACATTTCAAGCGTAACCCAGATGCACGGCCAAATCATGTCTCCAACCACGCAACGTTACAGACATGTATTCTGTTTTTCTATTCACGTTCAGTGCGTGTAAGAGTAATATAGATGTCTTGATAAATGATGCCATGCTTTTCACAGGTATCCGGGTATAACAAGATAAACAATTGGTTGACTCAATGAAAAAAGTTAAAAAAAAAAAAAAAAAAAAAAATATATATATATATATATATATATATATATATATATTATTTCAGCGTTAATAATTAAAAAGTGTTCTCAAGGTCTTCGAAGTCTTTCACAACCCCATCCCTTTTTCTGGGGAAACTGTACTGATGTACGATGAGGCCCAAATATAAAAATAAAAAAAAAGCAGGGTGTCATTTTGGTGGAAAATAAATGTGTGAGAGTTGTTTAGATGTTCACGAATCATCCTGGTTTCGTTACAGAATTGACCGGAAAATGTCCAGCAGTCAGACAAATTACAAACTGGACGAAGCACAGGCCATCTTTAACGAGCTACGCAGCATAAAGAAGGCTATCAGCTCGGGCGAGAAGGAGAGGCAGGACCTCATCCAGGTGATCTGCTGTTCATTAACTCTTCCATCCACTCTTTTTTTTCTTATCTTGCACCCTCAAAAAACACCCCGTGCACATTTGGGTGTGCTGTAACCACTAAAACAGGTAATGCGAAACTGACGACATAAAGTATTTGAACGTGCGTGCTGTATGTGAGGGAGGGCGCTAACCCTGTTCTCTTGATCGCTGGGGTTGGAGGAGGTAAGGCAGGACTTGATATATAATTGAATTCATTTTAACTGTTCTTGCATGCATGGCTGAAGAGAGAGAAGAGAATTCCAAGATGATGGGTAAAGATTTAATTTATTTTATGTTTTGAGGGATCGATGCTGGGGAACTCTTCAGTTTCATGAGGGATATGAATTTACATGATACAAAAGTATTTTCCTCTGAGGATGTTTTTACGTCCTTTGCTCTCATTATCAATCTGAATTGGTTAGGATTTAACATGTGCCAAATGTTGTGTCCTAAAATATAAGAGTCGTACATGAGCTTGCGACATAGGCATTTACTTCAAAAAGGATCTGGACCATAGCATGCTTAATACTGCCACCATGTGGTAAGTAATTTTCCCCACCATACAGTATAAAGTACATTTTAAACTGTATAAATAAGTTCTTTCTTTTACTAGTGCTTAATATGGGAGCTTATTTAAGGAAATTCTTGCTGTGCCAAAGTTTTAGAGAAAATCTGAATTTAGGCTTAAACATGGGACAAGTGTTATTGCATCATAAAATATAAGAACCAATCATGTTCTGATATGCAAATATAGAGCAACCTAAAAGGATATGGACACGTGTACTGTAGATTTCTGATGGTTTTTAATTTTTGTATTTTTTATTTATTTATTTATTTATTTATTTATTTTGGCTAGATTTTGTGCTTTCCTGTAACATGTTGACATTTTTTTGGGACAAATACTGTATATCAAGCTGTTCTCATTTTATGTAGAATTAAACACCTTTACACCATTCAAAAATGTTTTACCCGCCTTTAATTTAATCATAGTTTTACAAGATAAATTTCTAAATATATTATGAATACATTGATTGATGGGACAAAGGAGTTCAAGTCAGGCTTGAGACACTTGTGCTGTCATTTTGAACACATTGAATGAATCTGTGAACTCATTTCGTAGTATTAAATCCTAATGACTGGACTTTATTGGCATCTACTGAAAAAAGTGGAAATCTGTTGCATTACCTACTTGCAATGCTGTTCCGACATGTTTTACCCCAATGATTTCAGGCTGGTTCACACCTCCAGACTATGACATAATGTTTACCCCATAACAATAGTGATCTGTTCAGGTGCAGCAGGGATTCCCCACCGTTTAGTAGAGGAGTGGTGCAATTTAGTGCAAGTCCATTCACAAAAAACTACAACGCATTGATTGATTGTTTCCTTCTCAATATACAGATTTACAAAAAACAATCTCCTAGACAATTGGTCTAATAAATTAAAGCTTCATATACATACAGAACTCTACCGTTTACTTTAGTTGACCTTGACCTCCACTTGACCGTGATGAATATCAGTGATCACTTTACGCCGTTTTTCATTCACCTCTCCTGTTTCTGTCTTATGCAGAGCCTGGCGAAGCTAACGGGGAATTTTCACAACCTTTCCATCGGTGACTCTGTAAATGAGGTGGCGACCAGCCCAGTGGCTCCGGGTGACTCAGTCAGCGGGCATCAGTACACCGACGCCGGCTGTCAGACTGACCTGATTGGAGAGGTCAGTAATGCAGAAAAAAAATTGAAAGAGCCTGGAAAGTGTTATACAGTGCATTAGAATTAGAAAACAAAAAGAAAATTATCTTGGCATTGACGCTATGGTCTGTATGTAAGAAATGACATAACCGAGTGTGCTGAGGTAGGAAACTAATTAATTAACACTGGTTATGTGATGTGTTCCTGCTCAAAGCTGTTGTTTCCTATAATAACCTGTCCTGTTTTGTTCCTCCTATACCACTGCAATATGCCAGTGATTAATGCTTTTTGACCCACATGCCTAAGAAACAGAGTTCTTTAGACATTGTTTAAAGGCTGCGTGTGACTCAGCTGTACACACATCTAAAGGAAGTTCTTTCTACCTCCTGGGCGCCAGAACAGAAAACAGTCTAGATTCCCGTCTTTCTCGATATGGTTTCTCGATTCCTTGCGAGATGCTGGGAACAGTCAATCGGTCCTGGAGGATCTTAGGGAATTAGGGCAGTGCAGGGTGTGTGATAAGTGCGTTGAGGTAAGTTGGTACTGGGCCGTTTTTGGCTTTGTAGGCAAGCATCAATGTTTTGAATCTGATGCAGGCAGCTGCAGGAAGCCAGTGGAGGGAGTAGTGGAATGGAGTGGGAGAACTTGGTAAGGTTGAAAACAAGTCACGCAGCTGCATTCTGGATCGGCTGCAGAGGTCGAATGGCGCACAGAGGCAGACCTGCCAGGAGTGAGCTGCAGTAGTCCAGTCTCAAAATAACAAGGGACTGAACACGCACCTGATTTGTCTGTGTGGACGGAAATGGACAAATTCTTCTGATGTTACAAAGGACAGCTGATTGACTAGGGATATCCCATGGTTGTGGACATTGACTGAAGGTGTAATCTGAGAATTGTCCAGTGAGATCATATGATTCTGATGGCGAGATAAATCGCCTGGGACGAACACCAGTTCGGTTTTGCTGAGATTACGTTTCAGTTGATGAGCTGCCATTCAAGATGAGATGTCTGCCAGACATTCTGTGATCTGAGCGCAAACATGAGGGAGGAAATGAGAGAGGGAGTTGAGTGAGAAGGAGTTGAGTCTCATCCACATAACGATGGTATATGACCTCACGAAGAGTTCATGTATAGAGGGGAAAATAGAAGACCAAGAATAGTCTGCATGAATCAGATTAGTGATGACTAGTGATTGAGAAGGGGAGTCCTGAAATTGTAACGTTGGGCTGGGAGTGAAGGTCTGGCAGATCTTCCCACCGTAAATGATGGCAAAGGTGACCAGCAATCAGGGAGGATCGAGTGGGAGGAGAACATGGGTTGAGTAATGAAGAGATGGTGTGGATTTTGCAAGGATCATGGGTGAAAAAGTACAGCTTTTTCCCATAGTAGAATGCAGTTTTAGTAGAAGTTACTTCACAATAGAATTTAGTGAGAAGATTGTAAGAGACCAGATATGCGTGAAGTTTCCAAAAAAAGAGAAAGAAAGAGGAGGGAAAAATATCTATCCAATAGTCGAGGAGAAAATGAGCCAGGTTCAGCGCGCGGGGGGGGGGGGGGGGGGGGGGGG
>JAAGKR010001803.1:67420-112746 GCA_011419295.1 Clarias macrocephalus
CCCCCCCCCCCCCCCCCCCCCCCCCCCCCCCCCCGCGGCGTAATAGGATACAGGAAGACATAGAAGAAGGGGAGATAGGGTGGAGGTTTCTGTGGATAGAAGATTGATTTTAAAGTGAAGGAAAGAAGGTGATGTCCCATGGAATTCCCTGTCTTATGTGGAAGGGTAGAGATGTTGTATTATTGAGAATTAAGAAGAGCTTTTGGATCTTGTCTGAGTGGTGGTTAAAGTCTTCAACAACTTCAAGAAGTGCTGGTAGAAGGTAAAATACTAAGAAATGTGTCCATAGGGGCGCAGGAGAGCTACAGATACTGATGTGAATGTTGATTGGAGAGGTTGCCTTAACAACATGGAATTCAAATAATGAAGTGTTGAGATGAGACAGGGGAGAGGTGTCAAGGACCATACAGTATCCTAGACAACAGCGGACCTGTACCTCCACCTCTGCCGGTTTCTCTTGGATTATGAGAGCTGAACTCATTGCTCCACCTTCTGCCTATGCTCTCTCCAAGTTTTGTGCATGTATCTAGTTCTCAGTAAGAAAATCAAAAGTAGTAGGCAGCTAGGGCTAAAATAAAATCTGCTTTCTGCGGAGTCCTTCTAGCGTAGCTGAGGTTTCTCAGAGGACCTCTGCTTTGTGAAAGAGAGCATCTTGGATAAATGGAAAGCTTCATGAATGATGTCCGTGTCCTTATTACTGAGAGAAAATGTAAATTCCTCACAAGAATATTCAGTAGATCTGATTCTGACTGCTACAGACACGTATCTATAGTCGAGACACCTTCAATATACCTTGTTAAGCCCTGCCCACAATTCACACCTTAAGGGAGACTCGTGTTGATTGTAGGTCTGTAGTAAATAGTTCTCGGGTGATCAGACACTTCAGTCAACACGATGGAAACAAGAGTTCTACCTACAGTAATATACAGTAGGTCCACCCGAGTCAGAGTACCAGAGTCAAAAACCTAAAAAATCTTACCAGATTATTATTATTATTATTTCTTCATATTTCACAGCAGGATTATTATCGTCATTGACAAACTTGTTTTTCCACTTTGATTCTCAGGAATCGTCCCCATTAGTTGACAGAGTCAGGCTCACCTGGCAGTATGAAGAGGCCAAGAAAAAGTAAGTCCAGCTTTCCACAAGGCACCACGAGAATAAAGGATATTTTTACCTAATAATATGTATTAATCTTAGTACATTTTGTGTCGTTTCATTTGCCAATGAACATTTTGTTGTACGTCTCCATTTAAAATAAGGGCTAGAAGTCCAGTATGTTGTGTAAGAATGTTTGTTTCTATTTGCACCCTCTCCGTGTTAAAGCTCTCATCTGCCTCCAACAGAAGAGTTTTTGAAGATGAATCTTTTCTGGGCGGAGAGTCTGGTGATCACACGCTTTATCAGCTGTGTGACTCTGTCTGGTTTTTCTTTGAAACGCAGACTTGCCCAGGGCAGACGAGTTTTCAGTCATGTTCACACTGCTCTCATTAAGGGTCGTGTAGATTCATTCCTCCTCTTGCTCAGCACCGATACCGATTTATGTTTATATATGTTTGACCCAGAATCAGTTGGTAAAACACCTCCATGTATTTTATCCTCCTGTGCTTTACAGTAGCTCTAGAGACAATCCAGCACTGCTGCATTTATTGCACAGACACCAAGTGGACCTTCCTTATGAGTCGCTCGTTGCCATAGTGACGGCGTACGCTAGCCACGGAAAAATGAGTGCACAGGGAAAACCTGTGGAAACTTGCATGCTCTCCGACTGAGTCATGCCTTCTGAAAACCAAGACACACATTTCAGGATCTACCGACGGCTCATGCTTGTTCTACTACTTGCAGTTAGCAGACAGGAGTTATAGAACCCAAACTGACAGCGTCTCTCACCTTACTGATGTGGAGCTGGGTTTTTTTTTTTTTTTTGACTTTTTTGACTTTTTAGAACTGAGTTATCTGCTATACAGTTTTATCTCGATTCTTATCTTATTTTATTTTATGTTTGACTCCAGAAGCATCACCAAAGCAATGTCATGCTCAATTTGGTTTCATAGAAAAGGAAAACAAAATTTCAAAGAGTTTGTAGCTCTTGATGTATGGACTAACCTATATTTGTGTAAATGATGGATGAATGTTTTAGCTTTTTTTTTTTTTTCATCTTGGCTTTTATTTATCAAATCTACAGTATAATATATGGGGAAATTGCTACAAAATAAGAATTTGGCAGGAATCATTGTCACTCCTCAGCTTCACATTCTCTCCACAGAGTTTGGTTTACTGCCTGCGTAGAGGTTCAAATGATCTCATGTCAGGTTGGGTTTCCTTCGGATTCTCTGGTGTTCTCCCATCTCCCTAAATGGTGTTGGAATGTGAATTGACTATGGCGAATGTGTGTGTGCTGTGATGGACTGTATTGTAATTCCTGTCTCACTTCCAGTGTTCCTGGGAATAGGTCCGGATTCACCTCGACCAGGATAACATTAAGTTATTTGTCACATGTAGCTTGAAATTATTTCGCATATCCCAGTTAAGAAGCTGGGGTCAGAGCGTAGTGTCGGCCAGGATACAGCGCCCCTGGAGCAGATACCATGAAGGGCTTTGCTCAAGGGCTCAACAGTGGCAACTTGGCATTGCTGGCGATGGAACCCCCGACCTTCTGATCAGTAAAACCGAGGCTTAACCGTTTGACCGACCACTGCTCAAAGCACTAAATGAAGATGAATGAGTGAATGACCGAATCTATTAATGAGGACTCTTTGTACCATCTTATGGAAGATGGAAAACCATCTTAATAGCTTAAAATTGAAATCCAAAAGCAGCTCAGAGAAACATGTAGAAATTCTTCTCTGTGGTTATCATCGCACATCTTTTGCTTTTCAGAATAAACTCTTAATTATGCTCTAAAGATCCCTGCAAGAGAAATATGCAGAGCTGGAACCGTTAACCATCCACCAAACCCATGAAGGAGTACAACATTCCTCTTTAAAATTACACATATCCTCATGCATATCCTCACTACTCTGCTTCTCCCTTTCAGGGTGTCCAGCATTCAGCACCAGCTGGCCAAGTTGGACAGTGAGAGCTGGTCGGGACGTGCCGAGGCCGATCGGGATCGTGACTGTCTGCAGCTGCTGAAGGAGAAGGAAGCACTCCTGCAGGAGCTTACCCTCCTCAGTGAGCAGCGTCACCCCCAGGAAATGCTGGTCCAGCTTGAGGAGGAGAGACAGAGGCTGGAGGAGGAGGTGCAGAAAGCCCAGAGCGCACAAAGCCAGGGGGCCAATCAAAGGTCAGCATCCATATACTAACCCAGTAACGTGATGAGTGTTGAGATGAGACTGCAGTTGTATGCATGTTCTGGTTTGCTGGGTTGCATCTGGGCTAACTTTTAGCAGGCTTTTAGAATAAATCCCAGAGCCTCCATGATGAGAGATCTTATCAGCAAGAAGACACAGAAAAGCAGTAAACATGTGATCTTGCATTCCAAACCACCATCCTGGAGGCATTGTTGTGCGGCACAATCACTCAGCCATGGTGGTCTAGTGTAGATGCTTTTGTGTAAATAAAGGCACCCTCACTGCCTCAGCAGGAGCAAAAAAAGAAACCATAAGGCAACGCTGATTTGCTGCTCGTGATATTGTGGCGCCAGTAAAGTGTCCATAAAAGTTTTTATTTATTTATTTATTTATTTTTAGCATAAAATATAATCATTTAACACTACATTCATATTAATTAGATAATACACGTCACAGATTATCAGTAGTAATGTATTTTTCTTTGTATCACGTAATGGCAAAATTTATAGTTATAGCCAATAAACACGTTTTTCTATGTAAGACCAAGTTTGAGACCAGCCTGAACAAAACTGGTTCACTAAGTGAACCAGTTCACTTGGACTGCATTCAGGCTTAATCAGACTGCTGCTTTGAGACAATGACCCTTATTAAAAGCGCTATATAAATAAAATTGAATTGAACTTGGCGATTGTGTGTTTGTGTGCGTAGGATACTGCAGCAAGAGAAGAGGAATGTGTTACTGAGACAGTTGGAGGAGGCGACCCGCATCACAACCTATCTCCACTCCCAGCTTAAAAGGTATCTTATACACTTACGTACAGTATATAATGCAGTGTACAATGTCCTTAAGGATGCCTTCATCTCAATAACCAGGCTAGCAAGAGTATGTAGTGTTAAAAAGTCCACTGCAACAGGTTACATTCATGTACCAGCATCGCACATGCTACCACGACAGTAACACAGTTATTTGTAAGTTGTCCACAACCCAAATGATTGTCATTTTCTCCTACATTAATGTTGTTTAATCTATTGTTGTAGTCAAAAATAATCTTTCTGTATATTCCCTCTTGTCTCTCTTCCCAGTCTCTCGGCCAGCACCCTGACTGTGTCGTCCAGCAGCAGCCGTGGTTCTCTGGCCTCCAGTCGGGGTTCGTTAGCGTCCAGCCGTGGCTCTCTGAGCTCATTAAGCTTTACCGACATCTACGGCATGCCCCAATACGAGCGCCAGGAGGCCTGCCTGGACATTCCTGAGTCCACCTGGCGTTACCCCATGCCTGTCGAGCCTTCCTGCAGAGACGTCGCGTCTGTGATGGGGCCCAAACGGGTCCACGAGGCTCCGCAGTCTCTCACCTCCCTTTCGTCGCGCTCTTCCCTCTCCTCCCTCTCTCCGCCCAGTTCTCCCATGGACACGCCGTACCACTCGGGCCCTCCGGACTGCCCCTTGACACAAATGACTGAGGAGTACATGGAGCTAGCCGGCCGAGGCCTGGTGCTAGAGGGCCTTCGGGGCCAAACCCACACTCAAACCCAGCAACTAGCCGCTCTTCCTGGAGAAGGAGAGGCAGGAGGCTCTACAACGGCTCACTTACTGGAGGGCAAGGGCAGTAGAGATGGCGGTGTTCAGGGCCTGTATAGCTCTGCAGGTATGGAATGAAATCAGGAAATGCTCACTTTTCATTTGCCTTCATGTTTCAACGGATTTCATTTTATGGAAAATGTTGAGATATAGACTTGTACAAAGTTATACATTTAAAAGAGTAGCAAAGAATAGTTCATAGTCGACTGTTACATTTTTAATCTTGTGTCTTGGCCTTTGTGTCTTTTTCACGTGTGTGGTGCAGGAGTGACTCTACGCTCCAACAGCGTGAAGCGGAGCGGCCGCCGCAGGGCTCGCCGTATCTCTGCCGGCATGAACGAAGACGTATTAGCCACAGACAGCGGGGTGTTTGAGGCCTGGAGCAGAAGGTTAAAGTGCCATTTTAACAAAGAAATGCACACGTACATCACACACACTGAAAAGAATTTCCAAATGCACACTTAAGAATTTTGGCCACGCATACATTTTGTGGCCTTGCAGCCGTCTACTGGTCCTTCATGTTATTTTCACACCAAAATCCATGGAGGTTATTGGTCTTTTATTTATTTAGATTTACAGCATTCTAACAATCTGCAAATTCACCTTATAATGGATTTATTTAATAATTCCTAATGTAAGAAGGCACGGGAAGCCTTGTTCATGCCATGCATACATTTTCAAATTAATAAGACGACTGTTTCCAAACTGAGGTTTACGCACATATCATATGTTCTTTATGTAAATTAGTTTGGGATAATTTAGTTTCTTGTTTAAACGGCTGTCTGTCGTCGTCGTATTTTTTCCTGTTGATGTGTTTGTTGTAAAAATGCGCGAAATGGTTCTTCCCAGCAGGACAGAGGAGACAGACGAGGTCGTGCTTAGCCGAGATGCAGTCAGCACTCCAGAATCCCCTCAGGTCCAGCTGGGACTCCTGTAAGCATGTGGATTTCACCCTCTCTTTCTTTCTCTCTAATTCTCTTTTGTAGTTCACCACTCATCCCACAGAGATGTTTTTGCTCCTAGGGATCATTTTCACTGTAAAATTATTTGGATAAAATGACCCGCTGTTTACAACATCGATTTTTCAAATACTTTTATTATATAAACACCATTCTTCCTGGTTTGTTTAAAAACACAGATCTAATTAGATTTTCAGAACTAAAAATAGTTTTGAAATTAAAGTGTTGCACAAAAGTAAAAAAAAAAATTATAATAAATTCCTACCCACTACATATTTGATTCACCATCTTAGAATCTAAAATCCTGATCACATTGCGGAGTATACTGTATATTATAGTTTTACATTTAAATGTAATCCACGTACTGTAATAGTATTTGAAATAATATATACATTATTCAAATGAAAACCTTAAAGGTATGCATCACACACACACACACACACACACACACACACACACACACAGGTTTTTTTTTTTTGACTATTAATTAAAAGTATTAATAACATCAGTCATAAAGTGCATTTTTTTAATTACTTTGTAGTATTGAATGATGTAATAATTGATTAATTCCTTACTATTTTTAAAAGTAATAATTTTTTTTTCCATTTTTCAGTTCAACACATTCTGTTTTGCCTAATGATTTTCATTTTGATCCTCCTCAACTTGCTCATTATAATACCCTCACTGGCCAAAAATAATAATAAAAAATTCACACAGATTTTATCCAGTCAGCATTTGCTTTGATTACAGGACACAATGTGGTGGCCAGTTCATGTGTGAAAATGATTCATCATGCTCTCAAACGCTCTTTCACAATTTGAGTCCTGGAATATGCCTGTGTCATCAGGGAAGTAATATTCCACTGGTGTGACACCCTGGTCATTCGGTACATTCAGATCGTCAGCTGACTTCATTTTATTGCCACATAACGTTGCTGAGTCCAGACCCGACCAACTAAAGCAACCCCAGATCATAACCCCAGATCATTCTGCTTCCAGAGGCTTGTACACTATGCACGATGACGCGTACTTACCCCGACGCATGCAACGCTCTGAAATAGACTCAATCTGGACTCAGCAGACTACATGAACTTTTTCCATTAATCTGAAGTCCAGCCTATGCTCACAAACAAATTCAAGCCTTTTTCCTGATTAGTCTTAATAACAGGTTTAATAATTACCTTATGAGCTCACAGCTGTTTAGTCCCAATTCTCGTCACATTGTGTGTATGGAAATGATCTTACTTTCATTACTAATCTTAGCTATGGTTTTTACTTGATTTTTTTTAACCATGCAACTGTGTTTAAATGATCTATTTTCCCCCACATTTCTTCCACATAGTTTGATGGTTCAGTCGTATCCCTTCAGGTTTTGATAATGTATTGAAAGGTTCTTAACCCAGTTCCAGTAAATTCATACCTTCCTAATTTTTTCTTTTTTTTGATGCATCTCCCCCCCACCTTTTTTATTTTTTACATTTATTTTATTTTATTTTATACTAATTTCATGTAAGCGACTGGACAATTGACATTTATTAGTACTTTGACCGGGTGATTCTGGGTTCATTTCTGCAGGTATGATTCTAGTTCCATGTCTCTGCTGCTTCACGTTCTCCAACTGAGAAATCTGAGCAAAGCCGCCGTAAGAGATGGCTGTAAAGTGTAAGTTTGCTTTTATTTACACATGCACTTGTGTAGTCCGAATGCAGGACGCATGTTTAAAAGTTACTTCCTGACCATAATTGACTGTAGCTGTTGTTGTTTTTTTTTAATGGTTTTTAGCTTTGTGAAAGTGCACGTGCTGCCCGTGGACTCCAGTCGGCCGTGCACGTACTACTGCTGCAAGGCCCAGGAGCCGCGCTCAACTCTCAGCTTTAACGAGGGTTTCCAGATCCTGCTGCCTGCAGGGGGTGCCATCTCCCACGCCCTATACTTGCAGCTCTGTGCCCTCGGACCCCTCGGGCATGATGAGCTACTGGTGAGCTGAGAATGTAGACACAGTTGCTGATCTACACAACTACAATCAATATTAGAAATGAATGATCATTTTTATATCTGACCTTGGCGATAGAGAACTCTATATTGGTGTTTAATTGCATTTTGTATGCGTATGTGTGACAGGGCTCGGCCCAGGTGCCACTGGCGGATTGTGCCAGCAGCACCGAGATGTTGTTTCAGTGGCACCGCGTGCAGCTGCTCCAGCAGGAGAACCACCGCGCCGAGCCTAGGAGTCTGTGCCAACCCGGACACAGTGTGGATGAGGAAGAGGAGGAAGATGAAGAGCATAACCGACCACAGGTAAGGACTCGGGTCTGTGAGAAACCTTAGCTCGAGCCGTGCATAGATTTCCTTTCTATTTATTTTTTTTATTTATTTATTTATTTTAAGCGGTCTCATCTTGTTTGTCTCTAGGTGTCAGTAGCTTCTCAGATGAACGAGGTGAAGAGAGAGCTGGATCTGAGTGAGGAGGAGCTAGAGAGGAAGGAAGAGCAGGGGGAGGCTGTGTCTGAGAGGTACATCCTGTTCACACCACATATGTTTGTGTACTCTCACATTCAGTACCATAAGCTATTTTTTAAATATCGATCTCTGTGTCTGGACGTCTCTGTCTCTGTGTGTTAGGAGCTGGCAGGCTGAATCAGTGGACAGTGGCTGCAGCAACAGCACAGCATTCGTCTCCCCATGTCATGAGGGTCTATGTGCCGAGGGCTTGTGTATAGCCACCGGGGGGCGCTGTGTCCCTCATTCTGACAGGTCTCTCATTGTAAAGGTAACAGACTTTCATAGTCGTGTGCAAAGAACTTTGTACTGTTTTCCTTCAAATTAAGCCAGTTAAAAAAAAAAAAAAAGCTGGAAAGTTACTTCTTTATTGAACATTTTAAAATGTTTGGAACATGCCAGGGGAATTATCCGAGACCCAGGCTTGTCTTTACAAAATCACAACATTGCCTTTACAAAAAAGAATGGGAATAAAAACAAATGATATGACATGAGATGGCTGTAATAAATGTCTTTGGTTCGAACCTCATTCAGTCCTGATGCTGCCGTTTGTCTACATGGTTTTGTTGTTTCTGTGTAACACTCACACGTATTTCATACTCTCAGGTTGACAAGGCAACTAACACAGAGCTAATGCGAATGCAGCCTAAGGAGAGACCAGGACGATATGGACACGGCCCCCCTTTCCTGCGCACCAGCACACTGTCACGCTCACACACATTCTCACCTGGAGCCCGCAGCCAGTATGTCTGCAGGGTGAGTGTGACACACACACACACACACACACACACACACACACACACACACACACACACACACACACACACACTTAGACAAACCATACTCTTGCAAACCTCTTGGTGCTTATTTTTTCTCTCTCTCTCTCTCTCTCTCTCTCTCTCTCTCTCTCGCAGCTTTACCGCAGTGACAGTGACAGCTCCACACTACCAAAGAAGTCCCCCTTTATCAGAAACACTCTAGAGAGGAGAACACTGAGATACAAACAGGTGAGCACAGGAATCATTCTGAAAAGACACCATGACGTTATATAGGCGAAAGGACGGTTCATGCCATCACTGATCGTTTTATTTGTGTACTTCTGAGGCCTATTTGGGGTTTGTTTTCTTTCTTCTTTTTTTTTTTTATATGCCAAGTTAGCAATAATAAAATAAATACATTTTCATCCATCATGAAAAGCATTAGAATTTCCATTACATCTGTATGAGTGAATAACAGGGTTTGCATACTGTTTAAATTTTGTTCATATTACTTGTCTGAGGAAGAAATGTTCTGCTTTTAATCAAAAGTCTGTTAGAGACCCCGAACATTTTTGCCCCATTAATTGTGGAAAGATCTGTCCAAGTTGTGATTGCATGTTATTTCTAGGATTTGTTTTTTATTACGATTATTATTAATATTTAAACTATGTTTCAGTGCATATATAAACAAAATCCTAAAAGGATGTACGTGTTTAACAGTTTACAGCAGGCACTATTTCGATTCCACATGCTGATTTATTGATTACAGCTGTTCACTGTGTGCTCTCTACAATGCTCATGTTTCATACCTCATGGTAAGATGTCTACTGTATATAGTGAACATAAAGCCATTTGGTAAAAGGAAAAAGTCATCACCCATGCAAACAAGTTAAACATTGATACTTAATTTTGGTTCAAGTTGAACTTTGACTTTTGATGGATTAAAAAAGAATTTATATTTCTCTATATAATCCCCTCCTATACTAATGCACTTATCCCAGCATTTCACCAATGCTTAGATACCATCAATGTGAAAGTTGTCCCTTTACACCAGAGGCATGATCAGACTGCCTGATTCATGTCTGGGGAATTAAAGGAGTTCCTGGGAGGCCAGCATTTACAAACATGTGTAAATTACTTGGAGCGAGGTCAGGACTGTACAGGGGACATGGCAATAACTCCCAGCCGAGTTCCTGTAATGTTGGTAAATGATTGTCTGTGGGACCTGTGTACACATGCATCTCTTCCACAATTTGGTAATCAGTTGATTTTCAAGGATCATGCGTTCCAATAAGAATTTTTATTACAACTTTTAATATGTAGAAATATAAATGTGTTGTGCATCAAAGCAGCGACTTTCAAGAAAGAATTAGGAATTTCTCCCTAATGGCACAAATTAAATTTGTGCATATATAACGTGTGTGTGTGTGTGTGTGTGTGTGTGTGTGTGTGTGTGTGTGTGTGTGTGTGTGTGTGTGGTTGACCTGCAGCAGCCTCACCGTTCTTCCCTGGCTGAGCAGCCCACCCGTACCTCCCTGGATCTGGAGCTGGACCTCCAGGCGTGCCGCACGAGGCAGAGGCAGCTGAGCGAGGAGCTAAATGCTCTGAGAGAGCTGAAGATGAGGTTGGAGGAGCCAAGTCAGAGCGTTCAGGGGCCTCAGAGTGTCCGTGGCCCGGTGGATGTGCCTCACTGGGCCCTGAGGGACGAGCGCTTCCGCAACCTTCTGCGAGAGGCCCACAGACAGGTAATGCACACCGTAACACATCATCATGGCAATGGAACAGATGTAAAAGATCAGTGTTATACCTAATACAGAACTCACTTGTGTACCACAAACTAGTGGCTGGTGGGAAGTGCAGAGTCATAATATAACTGTCCATCAAATTTTCGTGTCAGTGTTTCTATCTAAAAAGGTTTAAGAACATTTTAACTAAACTTTAAACTTGAAAATTACATAATGTCCAAGATTGGCCTTTAATGGCAACAAACCAGTCAGCCAACGTTAGTAATAAATTCATGATGTACTTTCTCAGAGCAGTGGCCAGTGTTATTATGTAACTAGTGTGTTTTATGTTCTGTAGATGGATCTAAACTAAATACTACTATAAACTCATTTAAAGTAGTGATGTTAGAGTTTCTTTAATGTTGACAATATGATCATCTGTGTTGGCTCGTTATCATATGCTGAACTTGGCATTCAGGACACCTTCATGACTAAAATATTCCTAATTCAGTAACGAACGGTTTCCAGATCCTGCTGAACTTTAGTCGAACACAGTATTAAAAGCTTAGCGATTTTGCTGTAACTATTCTGGTTGGTTGATGTTGAACAAATACAAACAAGGTTTCGCCCCCCCCACTCTTATTTTCCAAAATGCTAAAACTGCGCTCTACAACCTATAGAAATGAAGTAATTATATACTAATTTACCATCTAGAACAGAAGTAGAAGTGTAGTAGTAGACTTGGAGATGATCTTAAGATGAGGCAATGGGAATGGGAATGGTCCACAAACTTGAGTGCTGTCTGCAATCTTCTCACAAATTTTCGAAAATGGTTCATGTGGTTTATGTTTATGGGCAAACAAGATTTTAAATCATTTCATCGATGTTTGCTGTACTCTAATGTTGAGGAAGTTTGATATTTAATTCATGAACGTGATTACATGAAAGTAATCTTCAAGCAGGTTAAGTCTTTGAGTTACTGATCAGAAAGTCTTAAACCTCAGCTCTACCAAGCTGAGACTGTTGGGCCCTTGAGCAAAGTCTTTAACCCTGTCTGCTCAAAACCCCTTGGGATAAGCAAAGAAAGAATTTCACGCAGCGCAGGAATGTATATGTGACCAACAAAAACTTGTGTTCCTTCTTTAAGTTACAATTTTCTTCTTCTCTCTTTCTCTCAGGCAATGCAGAGCAGACAGGAGCAGAGGCAGGAGGAGGCAGCTGAGAGGAGGTTGCGAAAGGCCTCTAAAGAAGTGCTGCAGATGAGGGGCCAGAGCCACAAAGAGCCGCTCCCTGTGCACACTTTCAGGTACACCTCCAGCTCCATACCACATGTTAATAGCTCGGTACATCAGCTTGAATTAAAAATGTCTCGTGTGCATCAGCTTGAATTAAAAATGTCTCGTGTGCATCAGCTTGAATTAAAAATGTCTCGTGTGCATCTTCTCATCTGATTAACAGGGGTGTAAAGATTCACTGATTTAAATCAGACTCTGTGATACGCCGTCTAGAATTTTGAATCTTGTGTCATGTAACAGTCAGGATTTCAGTCCTGAATAAACTGATACAGGCACATCTGTATTGTAAAATCTGATATACAGAGCTTTTTTAATGATCTACAGTATTATTATTATTTTTTCCATTCAATATAAATTGAGACACTTTATATTGAACCTTTTATATTATACATTGTGATAACTGCAATCAGCAACCATGTTGCAGTTACAACTGGACTGTTTGACAGTAGTGACAGTAACTTACTCCTCACTAAAAATCTCCTTAAAGAATGGCTCACGGTATCCGCAACCATTTGTTTTCAGTGCTAGATAAGAACACTTGACACTTATTAAACGAATTTTTTTGTTGGTCTGAGATTGTTACATTTGCCATATAAGGAGTTATTATAGTAAAATAAGCTACTAATTGTTTAACAAATTGTTTATTATAATTGTTGATGTGATTTGAGGAGACGTTTATCTAACTTGGTTGTAAGCATTATCAGTCCAGACATCGCTGTTTTCTAAAATCTATCTATTATCAATGTTGAATGTGCAACATGTCATTTATCAATAAATTATACATTGTCATTTTTGGGGAGCCACAAAAAAAAACCCTTGAGACTGTACTGATATACAAAAATAGATTTTTCTGTTCAATACAAAAAACATCATTCATTACTTTAATCAACACCATCTGGCCAGTCAGATTTTAAAAAAAAAATCCTCAGCCCTGTGATGTAAATCATCGGAGTTATAACCTTATTTAAATTTTGTTCATATCCTGCGTCAGTGATGGATTGTGATACTGTTGTGATACTGAGATCACATCAAGTCAAATCAAGATGTATTTATGAGGCACCTTTTGAAAATGAAATATTAAGAGAATGCTTCACAAAAATGGTTCCATTCACTGCAAATTCCAATGTAAACTATACACGAGACACCCATTTCTCAATATCCACTTGAACTAAAAGCCAAAGAGTCTTCATTTGTTGAATTAAAGAACAGAGCTGCAACAATTCAGAAAACTATTGGTACAGTAAGCCAAATTATACAAGTCTTATAATTGGACAACTTTAAAATGTACTGGATGCCAATTTTAAGATGTCTGGATTAGGATTTGGTATCATTTGGGTTTTTTGTACGATACCGGTACCGAATCGATATTTTTAAAATGGTCCTAGTGCTTAAGTGGTGCCTGAACTGATGCTAAAAAAAAACACAAAAAATAATGGATAACATTAAAGAATTGGCTTTAATTTGAGAAAAATATAAACCTAATTTACATATTACCTAACCAACTACAGTAATTTAACAGCAAAGTAGTCGGTACTCTTGGTATGCTATAAAACCAGCTTCAAATGTCAGAAATTCCTTTGCAGAAATATGACCATTTTTGCCTCATCTGGCAAAACACGACACCTGACTTTGCTAGGGTTGGGGTGTCTGGGGGCAGGGGGCACCCACACTGCCAGCTGATGTCCACAAGCTGTTAAACACAGTGCATCCCTCTGTTTTTAACATCATCCCGTGTCCTCAAATGTTCCATTATATAATATTCTACTTATGTCTTATTTTCATTTAAATGAAATTTTTATTTAACTCAATTTAATAGGACAAGAAATCTGTAGATCATCCACATAACAGTGGTCAACGAGACTATATTTTCTAAGAGCTGACCCTAAAAGAAAAATCTGAGATGAGAAAAGAATAGGGCCTAATATGGACCCCCTGAGGCACACCACAAGTGAGTGCAGCAGAAGGGGATGAAGATTAATTCATTTGTATGATCTGACAAGCAGACATGCCACCCTTACTGGGTCATGTTCTGCATCTCTCTCTTGCTTTGCTCCATCATTCTCATAATGTCCTTTATTTTAACAGAGAGAAGATGGCTTTCTTCACTAGACCAAGGTTCAACATCCCACCACTGTCAGCTGACGACGTGTGAACCCCCCCTCTCCTGGACGCCATATTATCTGATATGAAGTATTTGTGTTTATTTTATTTCATTTCATTTTTTGTATCCAAGCCCATGAAGTAATTGGAGCAACCATATAGTTATTTCAGCACAAAGAGCAAAATTATGCAAATTTCAACAATCAGCTACAAAAAAGGTGTGCGTGTGTGCATGTGGGTGTAGATGTGACAGTGTGGATGCACGCATAAGTGCACACGTGTGTGTATGTGCGTGCGATTGTACAATGTTTTATATAATTATTGACATCCCGAATACTGATTTCCCTTCCCGTTTTAGGGGAATCAGTTCTTTTATAAGAGAAGAAATGATATTTTACTTCTGTACAATGTACTTCTGAAATCGTCTGTGCTTACGTGAGGCTGGAAGACGGGAACAAAGTCAGTTTAGACAAATTCACTGTACTGTAACTTATTTTATAGTACTTTTCCTTGAAGGAAATAAAACTGCTTCCTGCTTTTTTTTTATGTATTTTATAAAGCGTAAAACATTTAGCACTTATTGTAAGTGTTGGACGTACAGTAGAATGAAACTTTCAGCTGATTTTGTTTCTGTTACCTGATTGTGCGGTGTTATTTGCATAAAATGTCACTTTTTTTTTGGATCCACTTTTATTACAGTTGTCATTGTCATTTGTGCTATTGTTTTATTAAAAATATTAATATTATTACTTGTACTTTTCAATATATAGATGACTATATGAAACACTGTTTTCAGATTTTTTTTTAATGGCGTCTGTAGGAACATCTGCAGTGTTACCTCTTTTGTAAAGATAAAAACCATTAAACAGTAAAATGCAGCTGTTCTCATGTTGTCCTTTACAATCTTGTATTTGCAGTTACTGGATTCAGTTTAATATGGATTTAAAGTTATATATATTAATGTTTACATTCACACCATTCAATACAGTGTTCATTACAGAAGTGCTTCGGTGTCTTTATCAGTAACATGTTCATACTTGTACTAATAGATTATGATGCAGAAATTCTATGAAGCTAAGTTCCTGAAAAAGGGCAGTGTTTTTTGTAGTTTCCCTTAATATTAATTAGTGCATTAATAATGAAATACTGTCATAAGTAGTCGTTTTAACAATGTAACAGGACACATGAAGTATTGATTTTTTTAAACAATTAATTTAAAAAATATTAATGTTTGTCTTAATACTTTGTCACTAAAGTTTATTCAATTCATAATTTAAAAAAAAATAGCAAAATGTTGTTTGCAGACCCTTTTGATGCCCGTAAATTTACAGCAAGCGTTTAAATAAAATATATTTCAGACATTTGATCTTGCTGAGCAGATCATCTCCTGGTAATCATTGTACATAAATCCCTCAATCATTCGAACAGATGGGTTTGAGATTTCACACTAACAAGAATCTCAGATTAATGGACGACCTGAAAACAAACTACTTCCATCATCTAGTTTTGGAGGCATAAAAATGTCACCCTAAGAAAAAGAATTAAGAGATCGATCTCTGGACATGTTTTTTTTTTTTTTTTTTTTTTTTACTTAAGTGGTTGTACGAGGGGCTTTTCAAGCGGCGGCGGGTGGGGGGGGGGGGCATCTAAGCACATCAGCAAGGATCAACACTCATAAATGTATGGCGTTTAAAATGTTTGCACCATTTAAATGTTTTACTGCGGGTAAAAGTCTCATCACCGTGCTTGAAATTATCCGTAAAGGCGGTTTTATTCCTTTTCTATTCATCAGAAATTTACAGGTTTGACTAGGATACCCCTATTCATTTTTATTTATTTATTTTTTTTTATAACCATTTTTGTACCCCTGAGTATATCCCTGAGCTTGGAGATGTTGTTTGTAGGCATTGTGCAGGAGGGGGCGCTGTCTTCACTGTATCAGCCACTTACTGTACTTTGGTTTAATCAGCACCAGAAAAGGCCAGATCCTGGGTCTGATCATCTCTCTGCTGGAAGTGCTAAATCTTTCACTGATGGTCTGAAGCCAAGAAGGAAAATATTTCCTGAAGACAAAACCAAGCAATGTAGCTACTTGCACTGAACAAATGGATTAATTTGTATCCCATCTGTTGAGACAAAATTCTCATTATTTTTTTATGAAGTCCTAAAAAACCTAATTAATTTCATATGAAACCAGTACGTAATGCATATATTACAAAATATTACACTTTTTTTTTTGTTGCATGAATTAGGAGCACATTAACTGTATGTTGCCACCTTTTGTGTTCGACACAAACAAACTTGTGTTTCTGATCAGGAATATCATGCTCATTAATTATGTTAAATGTTGCTGAAGCAGAAGAGCAAAACCCTCTATTATGGCAAAGTCTGGCAGCTTTTCAAGAAAAACCCACTCATTAAATGTAATTATCCTATTGCATGGGGTGTTTTCCTGTCAGAGGGCAGAATAATCACTATGCTAGAGCCCTTTTAAATGCCAGATTTGCACTCTCAGTTTTCCATGATCCCCAGTGGCCCAGAATAAATGCTTTTAAAAAGGACCACCAGTGTTACTATTTAAAAGAAAAGAGAACAAATTGTTCTTGAGCCCATGAACTGAGATATTGACTTGGACCTGTATTTTTTTTAATATATCAGAAGAGTTAAAATTTATTTATTTATTTATTTTAACTCTTGAAAATATGCACACTGGCTGACTGAGTGTTCCACATTCAGGCCTGAACCCTTTCACACAGCTCCTAAAAGAGTGCATAAAAGTTTGATGATTATACATACTTGCAAAAAATGTGTGAAATTATTAATTTCAGGTAAGAAAGATGATCGTTATCTTATATTATCTTATAACAACATAATAATCATTATCTTCTTATAATAATAATATGTTAATCATTATCATTTGAATTGTTTTCCATGTATGTGTGTTATACAGTATCATTTAGCTATTATTCCTGGCTTTAACATGTTCAAGAGTTTCAAGAGTCAGTTGAAGCTTGGATTGAAAAAACCTTGGTCTCCATGTGTTTTGCAAGATGAACAAAAAATGTTAATAAATTACAACTCGGTAAACGAGCAAGGTCTTGAAATACGAGCAGTATTGTGGGTTCTCATGCTCGGTCTCAGTGCGCATGCGTCACTCGTATAGTCATCTACATCTGGCGCGCACATACTGTTTACTATAACACTGTGGCCATGTGTGTGCGCATGAAGCATTTTTTTATTTTGTGTTAGTGTGCATTCGCGCTTGTATGAGTGAAAAAACGTTTGTTAAAGTGGTTTGTGTGAAAGTTGTCCCACACACTAGTCAATTTTCCTCCTCCTCTCCGCTCTCCAATTCAAGATTCTTTATGGCTCTGTCGGGAGCAGCGCTGTGTGTGTGTGTATTTTATATACTGTATGTGTGTGAAAATTGTCCTACACAGTAGCCCCGCCTTCCTTCTCCTTTTCTCTCTCTGGTCTCAATCACTACAGCCATGATTCTTTTCAAAGGTAAACAGCAGGCTAATTTGTTTTATTTTTACTTTATATTTTGCATTCAATATTTTATGAGAGTATTTTTGGGTTGTGGAGCAAATCATCTGAGTTTACATTATTTCCAATGGGGAAAATTCGCACTGATATATGAGTACTTTGATACTCACGCTTCTGGAACAAATTATGCTCACAATACAAGGTTCCACTGTACAGCTAAGTAATAAAGTTTGTATATCCCAATATTATAGATTGTGTTTAATATAAAGATTACAAAAAAGTCAAGGGTTATTACCAACTCAAGTCTGTGTGTGTCTTCCTCTGGGTACTTTGATTTTCTGCCATTGTCCAAAGACCTGCAGGTTGGGTTTCCAAATTGCAGTTGTGTGTGTTCACATGCTTGTTCCCTTGTGTTTCCTTCCTATAATGCATTCCCCTATTGTAATGATCAAATATTTTGATAATGTATACCCCTTTCCACATAAATGAAGTGGAAATGTATTTCATTAGTTTAATGTAATTAATTAATTAATTAATTTATAAGTGAATAATAAATATCTTTGCTGTTTTCAGTTTCATCCTTTTTAACAAAATTAAAACTCAATTTAAACTAAATTTTACTGGTTTCATATGAAATTAATGCCATAATAAATGGCAATTATTATCTGATCATTTTGATTCATACACATTCACATTTCATACAAACTTCCATAATTTTTCTGATTTTATAAAGCTGCTTTGCGACAATGACAAATGTTAAAAGCACTATATAAATAAAATTTAATTTAATTAAATAAAACAAATTATAATGCTTTATTCTGTTGGAGATTTGATTTGATTAATTAAACACTGTGATATAACCCTGTCCAGCTTAGTATTTCAATATTTCCTGTTTTTACCGCGTCACCTTAAGCCATAACTATAATATCTACGCTTAAAATAAGAGTTGACTTTTAAAAATTTATTGGACAACTTGATGCGACTCAACTTTATAATTAGTAATAAACAATATTTCGCCTGTTTTTCACAGAATTGGAACCCAGAAAAGTCCATCAATTTAACATATACTGTGTAGAGCAACATTCTTGACTCAAACTTTTAAAATTTCCTGTACAAAAATTTGTATTAAATATCTGCTTGTACTCTGACCCCCTTTCCACTTTTCCTGCTTCTTCTTCTACAAAGATTTACCTTAACACTGTGTTGATACTTTAAGAGATACTTTAAAAGATAAACTGTCATGTCAGGCATCGAGTAAATCCATAATGATATTGATTTCTTTCTTTTCCATACCGCCAAGTGGAAAATATCTCTGTTGTGCTTCCTCTTTGCTCATCTGCATCTTTCACAACAGCTCTCTTCTCGGGTCTGTCTGATTCATTGCTATAGCTAAAATTTTGCCAACTTTTCCTATTTTCTCTGATTTCATTTCTTTTTTTAACCCAAGATTCTTCCAATGTTAGTCACTTTGCAAATCCCCACCTACTTATCACAATATCACACGGGAGTCGAGAGGAAGTCCTGTTGTACTGAATATCAGCAGCCCAAGTGCAGGGGATCTCACAGCTGTGCTGATATTCAGTACAGCAGCACGTCCTTGAGTGTGATATTGCTTTTATACAATATTTCTACATTTATTTCAACATTTATTATCAATAAATAATGATGTTTATTTAACCAGTTATTTTGCTCGACCAACACATTCTTCAGTGACTAGTAGGACTAGCTAACCGCGTCTGGCAGAGCGGGCGACCGACAGTTAGCAACCATTAATGTGATCAATAAATTTAATATTTTTTACTAAGGATCCAAAGGGAGTGGAGAATAAACCATGGATGTAATTGACAGTCCTGAGAAACATCTGAAATTTACTAGATTTACTATTTTTTCCACTTACGTCACATTAGAATATTAGCTAACATTTTTTAGGGGTTGATTCCCAAATAGAGTCAAATGGGAAGCTAGTGCACTTTTAAGGGGGTACATTCCTTTGTTCCACACACCAAGTAGTCCCCTTGATCATGGAGTTAGATAAGGATTTAGGATTCAGCTGTTTGCCAGAAGCTATGTAGTTCTTGTTAGCCATGAGTAAAACACCAGATGGTTCAGAGGTAATTCGGACCAACTTAAAAGCAGGTATTAAGGAGACAAAGTGTTGTTTAAGATGACTTAACGTTATCAGATGTTTCTTCTTACTGAACAAGCTTCCGTGTTTGGTTTTAAACGTGGGTTTTGGCAAGCAGCTGCTCTTTCCAGTATTGTGGACCATATCGACCTACGTTCACTCCTGCTTGTGTACTTAACTATTGTTAGAACAACTGTAATATATACAGTGATGCATATAGATAATATCCCAGTTCTGTTATGCTCTAGATTACCATTTGTGAAATGCCTCTGGTCCAATCAGATTACTAAATCATCTGAGACAGCATATTTTTAAACTGCTACTCATGCTATGTCTCAAGGCAGTTTAACACACTGAGAGGAAAGCTAACTGTACGGTTGTTTGTACTCACCAAAACCTGCACACTTTATGGCTAAGTGGATTTTATGTTCCTAACACACCGTTACCTTCACCTGGGAAAGTGCTTCTTCTTATTATTATATTAATACATTCTTTCTTTCTTTCTATCTAGCTAGCTAACTAGCTAACTATCGTAGCTGTCTCCCACTATGTGTGTTACATTTCCTGCCTCTCTGTTTCACTCTCTTGCCTTACCCCCTCTCTTTTTCACGTTATCTCATTATACATATCCGTCTGTGTATCGCTCTAACCCTCTCTCTCATTCATTGTTTCGCTCACATTTTGTCTTTGACTTTTGCCACCTTTTTCTATGCTTCTGTCTGCCTCTCTCCCTCCTTTCTCTCCCTTTCAGCCAACCTTATCTTTCACATGCACAGCTAATAGATCACATTCAAATTCAGAGTGAGAGCACTAGTACATTATAAAAATAATACATTTTTGGCATATGTTTTTAGATTAATGCTGTCACGGGTGTTATGGTCCAGGTTAGCATTATTCTAAGAAGAGATCACAAAATTACTTTAATGTTTACGATTGATGAATTATATGCTTAAATGAAATACATACACACTTACATACATAACTACTTACTTACTTATTAATTACAGGGTGATACCAAGACTACTTATTTTTTATGCACCTCAAGGTATGTCCTATAGAGAGGTAAACGCTTTAATAGAAACAAAAAACTGTAAATGAAACCTTTGCAAATGTTCAGGGTGTTTTCCCATGTCTTGCAAAAATCATTTTGTGTCAGTAATCAGTCCTCACTGAGAAACTGTGGGTGGGACAAGTTATAAACCTCTGAAAGAAGACAAATAAGGTAAAAGTCACTAGATTAATAAATCTCACTTAAAGTGATGAGATGCTATGAGACAACAGCCGTTCACCTGTGAAAACTGCACGCATGGTGACATTATGATCATAAACAATAGTCTCAGTCATGTCTCTAAATCCATGAAGCTATCTTCAAGGTGCTGTCCGAGACCCCAGGCTATGCTTAATCTCATCAACAATTATATAGAGTTATGTTACAGAGCTTCGCCTGGAGCTTCCACTGGATGAAATGTGACCTCCTTGACCTCCATCTCTCACTTTTCTGCATCAGGCACCGGTAGGAACGGGACTCTCCTGGGTAAGTCTGTTTTCCTTTTAGAATAGGTTTTCTCAGACTCAAAGTTCGGCTCATTATTCAAAGACGTATGATTATACTCTGGCTCTGTATTGAAGGTTTTTGTATGACTGAAGTTTCCACTGACAAATTATTGTAAGTACAAGTTGATGTTATTTAGTCCCTGACCCATCAGTTATTGGGGTTTGAATTAAACTTAACTTCAATTTAAACGGTTAGTTAAACAGACCAGTAACCACATATTTTCTTAGTTGAGATTTTTGCCAATGTAACTCACACACACATTTAAATAAGCAAATACGTGAAAGGATAAGTAGTGCAGTGATTAATATGTTTCAGCTGGCAACAATTCTTTTAACCCTGACTGCTTCAGTGAGTCGCTTCTCATTTCTTAAACAAGTTGCATTGTTAATTTTTTTAATGGTATTAAACACCGCTATGTTTAATTGTGAAATTAAGTGCATTTCTCTGCACAGTGTTGGAGTAAACAGTTGTGTAGCCTTAAGAAAACCACTTGTTAGTGTATATATATATATATATATATATATATATATATATATATATATATATATATTTATATATATATATTTTTTTTTTTTTTAAGAGAGCATATAAATTAAATTTTGATGAAATGGAAAAAGGCATGTGGTCTTATGAGTCCAGATTGACCCTATTCCAGAGCGATGGATCATGCATAGTGGCCACTGTACAAGCCTCTGGAGGCAGTGGTATGATCTGTGGTTGCTTCAGTAGGTCAGGTCTAGGCTAAGCAATGTTATGTGGCAATAAAATGAAGTCGGCCGATGACCTGAATGTACTGAGTGACCAGGTTATCACATCATTGAAGTTATTATTATTATTATTATTATTATTATTATTATTATTATTATTATTATGCAACTCTTGACACAAATAAATGTTTTAGCATTATACTGTATAAGGTTGTTGAAACAATGCCTTGGCAAATGCACACCATAATCTAAGCTCTAGGTGTTTCAGCATAATATTAGTGTATGCGTCTTTTTTGGCCTTTTATGGCAGTTAATCAATCTAGCCGGAGTCAGGCCTGTTTTTGGAAGAATGAAAGGACAACAGATTGGAAATGATCAATTAATGTAGTGCACATTTGAAATTATAATATAATATTAGGATTGCATTGCATTTTTCTGCAATGTGAACATTATTTGATTAAAGACTATTTGTATTACAATGACTGTTTATTTAATTATTTAATTTTAGTCTCCATCAAAAGCAAATCCTCATGCTAGCATTACAGCATTACATGTTGCTTGAGTTTCTGGAGGGCAGATAAAGCTAGTGACACACTGCACAGGTGCTGTTTTAATCTGAAACACTTTCTTAGATTGCAAGACTAAGCTCTGTCAAAGCTCTAGCCTTTACCCTTTACTGCTCTCCCCACCTGCCTCTACCCTCTTATCAAGGAAGCCTTCATCCGTCTGGAAAATAGCTGCAGTCCCTAACCACATATACATCTCGCTGTCAGACACCTCACCTCCCAGGAAACAGCTCATCAGTATCACAACAATCATAAAAAACACATGCTAGCATCTGATTGAATTTATCTTCCAAGGTCAGGCCGGAGTCATCTGGGAGTGATTTACTGTAAGATCTGATAAAATATCTCCTTTAGTAGCCAGAGCTGAGGAGAGTGAAGAGAATACAGGATCATAACTGTGTATGTGTAAAAGACCAATGTGTGGATGATGCAAAAATACCAGATAATTCTACGTGTTTGTCTATAAAAGGTATAGCATTTTATTTACAGTTCTTAAATTATTACTTGCAAATTAGATAATTTCACTTATTAAGTGAAGTATTGAATCATGCAAGCAAATGCTGCTGCACAGATCTGATCATTTTTAAGCAACATGCCCATGTATCATGCGGAACATGTCTACCAAATATTACTAGCAATGTTTATATGGAGTAATTTCTCATTGGATATTATACAAATACCATGATATATCAGGAGGTACTACTTACCATACATATAGCTGCCCTGCTAGACAAAAAGTCATGAACACTGTTTTTGACCTTTTGGCATCTTTCTTAACCATCTTTTTATAATCCAGTGATATAATTGTAAATGAAACGAAGGAACGGATACAAAATTTTATGCCTAAATGTTTACAGAAATGGGAAATTTTAGCAATGATTTGATTTTATTGGAACAGTCATTTTTATATCTAATTTCAGTTATTTAATAATCTTTTTGGCAGCTTTTTGGCAGCTTGCACCTCCAGGTCCTGGGTTCGATCCCCGCCTCAGGGTCTGTGTGCATGGAGTCTGCATGTTCATCCATGTTTGATGAGTTTCCTCCAGGTACTGCAGTTTCCTCCCCCAGAAACATGAAGGTTAAGCTAATTGGCTTTCCCAAACCTTCACTGCCGGCTTATGCGAGTGATGACATTTGGGATCTACATACAGTAGCAAGGTCATGGGTTAGAGTGTACCCAGAAAAACCCATATTCTTTGAAATTCCATGACATTTTACAATACTTTAGGAACATTTTGATGTATTAGAACTGAGTGTGTGGGGAATGTGTGTTTTATACGAATCTATGCTTTCTCTTAGTGTAGTATCTTCTTTTGTTTCCATTAATGACATGCTATCACAAAGATTAACCTTTTACACATACAACACAAATGATTCATGTATAATACATTATTGCATGTCTTGCTGCAGTTTTAAGATTGCATTTAGAGGATATGAATTGAAAAGTACGAAAAGTTTTTGGCACTCATCCAGAACACATAGTCCCATAATTCCAGCCTGTCTCACTATCCTTTTGATTTACACTGGAATCCTGGCCAGGAATGTGACCCACGCGTTCACAGAAGAGCTGAAGCTTCTGTGTCTTTGATCCTGGGTGCAGCTGATGAGGGAAGACTGAGAGGACATCTAACCACGTGCGCTTGATGCATGTGTGTCCTCTGTGCTCAGTCATGCAGTTCTTTGGGTTTTGGTGCAACAGGCACAAAGCTTATTTGTCTCTGGTTAATTAAACGTAAGCTCTGTTGAACTGGGTCCGTTCAGACCCGACAACTGAGCCGTATGAGCCAGAGCAAGGGCAGTCATGAAACAATATATTTTATCTTGCTGTTAAAAGTTAAAAAGTTGACTCTCAATTGCGGACCAAAGCTAGAAAATTCAAATATGTTCCCTTCACATAGTGTGTGCTTGCATTGTGTTTAATACACTATTTACAATTTACAAATTATGCAGTAATGTTTTTTTTTAAATCTAATATGCTGTACTTTTGCTGGTTAATAAACTGAAAAACTGCTTTAGTCAGTATATTTCTTTTCATGCATACTATTGAAATATAACTACTTATTCAGAAAGACCTCCAACATTTTGATTTATGAACCTACATCAGTGTAATGTGTTAATAATTAAAGCAGATACACTGATAATACATTTAAAAAAATAGAATTTTAATGTACAGATTTTTTAGGTGAGGTGGCACAGTGGCACGGTGGCCTCTCACCTCCGGAATCAAGGGTTTGATTTCCACCTTGAGTCTGTGCGCATGAAGTCTGCATTTTCTCTGGTGGTCCAAATACGCGCAGATTAGGCTAATTTGCATTCATAAATCCATGCATCCATCAGTTGTTGGATATTATTGTTTATCTTCCCCTAGTGCCACCTGGGCAGCTTTGGACAGTAAACATGACTAAACAAGACCCCTAGGGCTGTGTGCTGTTGTGACTGGCACCAGGACATTGGTAGTGGATCCTTCAATTTTCTTTCCATCAAATGTATTTAATTAATTCATGGTATCTATAATTTTTGGCCAGCCAGTAGTTCGGCCTTTTTTGTATGTGTTGCTATACACCAATAACTTTACCACCCCCTCAAAGTGAACTGAACAACACTGATCACCAGCTATATAGCAGCAAACTGGTGACAGGGTCACGGGCACAGAAGGCTCACTCTTGGCCATGCAGGACCAAAGCTTGCCTGGCCTGACTGACTGAACAGAATAGCCAGTCAGGCACAGATTTCCAAAAAATTCAACGCTCCTTGACAGAAAGAGTTCAAGTGCACCACAGCCCACCATGCACTGAGCCCAGTGGGCAAAGAGTCCAAGGCCGCCGACCTGGCCTCCAAATTTCCCAGATCCCAATCCCAAGCAGGACAAATACGTGTGGTACACTGAGTCCCCCCCAGCACCCAAAGGATTTGTTACCAATGTCCCAGTGCCAAACACCACAGCACACCACCAGAGGCCCTGCAGAGCTATGCCTCAAGGGGCCAGAGCTGGCACAAGAGGAACCCGAAACTGGTGGTTTTAAAGTAATGCTGGTTGATGTGTTATGCAGTTTTTCACTCTAATTTTGTGAAGAATTATTAAATTGAAAGATTCTAAATGAAGAATATACACGTATAGTGTTATTTAAAAAAATGTTTTTGTCTGCCTTTTGAATATAATTTACCAGATTGACAAAAATGACAGTTTTCAGGTTTTATCTTCAAACTCATCATATATTGATTTTTATCAATTAACAATTACTATTTTAATTTATATTTTTCTTTTCATAGATGTAGGATATAATTGTAAGGAAAATTCACATGCATGAACCTAAAACATATGATAAGGGAATAACTTTCCATGGGAACAGACAGTAAATACTGTAACTAACCTTGCACTAATTTCAAGGTCAATTTGACAAAATAAATGGACCAAAATAGCACAGAGCCCTGCTGTTTCTATTGTGCAATCTTAAACTTAAAGACAGATTCTCTTGAACAGAATCTGTCAGACAGTCTTAAGCTTTCTAAAGTGGATGCCTTTAGAACCCTTTCTGATAAGAGAGTTGAACCTACAATTGTTCCCTGGGAAACCAAAGAATGCTTAAGGGTTCCAGATGAAACCATTTATTCCAACAGTGTAGTTTAGGAAAATACCCATGTATGTATATACTATATGCACGCATTATGCACTATAAAACAGACCTGCATGCCATCATGTGCTGGGGGTATTGCTGTTATCCATTAGCGGTTCCTGAACTAGCCTCAGTGGACCTTTTTGCCCTTTGTCTCAATCTAATTGCATCACTCCGTGGGAACCATGTGGCCTGCTCCTGCCCCTCTGTTCCCTTCCTCCTCGTCACACACAGCTGGGCATCCCCAGAGGAAAACACTTCACTCTGGCAACTCAAACTTTCACCTCATGGCTCTGAGATTCTAAAACCACACATGCACATACATTCACTACCAAGCATGATACATTAGGTCCTGTGCAAAAAAATACATAAAAGAGCTTGTGTTTACTTATTGTTTAGATGTCGTATATGATTTGAATTTGAATTCAATCATTGGAATAAAATAAACCAGTAACATTTTACTAGGTAACTCAATATCAGCTTTAATTCAGTGTTCCTAGCTCTAGCTCCAATTCTGTGGCATCAAAGTTTCCACTGCTTATAATAGTGGCTGTAATAAAATTATATTACATATATGAGTGACTATGTGGGAACTACTGCAAACCCGATGATGGATCTGTTACAGAAGCGAGTCATGGAGTTGAATAGTGAAAATTAAATAATGGCCAAATTCTACCAACATCTCTAACATTTAATTCTACATATTCATTTGGTTTAATCTGTGTTTCAGTTAGACACAGTAAATCGAACTCCTGATCAGTGATCTTTTTATTAACAATAAGCACTTAGATCTAATTTTTAACAATCCTAGCTTGAGATGGTAGAACAGCTAGCAGATGCCCAGTTTAGCCAGTTTGTCTGCTCTATCTTGGGCTCTGGACTGTCACTAATGAAATGTGTCTGTTCTGAGACTAGAAACTACTGTATACTGCAAGAAATGAGTGAAGCACAGGCCAGCTTTGCCCTCATAAGTACTCCATTATCAATAAAGTCCATTGTTTTTGAAGCACCACCATGACATCCAGCAGTTCAAGACCATAACCTGCTGTAAGCTGTATTGCGGATGGGGTCGGTGCATATAGGGTCAGTGCATTAGACATTGGCTTCAATATATATATATACACTTTTATGAATATACACCTTTATGAAGTTCCTCTTACTGACCTCTGACAGACGAAGGCATATCTTGTTAACGCCTACATGTATGACTATCTTGGAGAATATGTGCTTGTCTAAGAGTGGCTTAACTTTATGATAATCATCAGATGTGGTGCCATTTTGTTCTTCATGAGGCTGTTTATGGGAGTTCTGTCTTAGGAAGGAAGAGGAGAGCCACAGCTGCATAAACACATCTGTCTATGCAGGTTTGAATGCATCTGGAGTTGAGAAAGCTGTATCTTTTTTGGGGGTGGGGGATAAGGATCAGGGCAGTGTTAGAGATCTGATTATCTTCCTGTTTTTGCCTTTAAGCACCATCTGCATGCAGTATGATGGGGGCTACATACAGCTGTATGCAGTGTGATGCAATGACATGAATGTACTGTATGAAATATTAAACACAAATGAAAATTATATTATTAAAAAGCTATGACCCTTAAACACATGAATTGACTCAAATTGTAAAAATGTAGAAATTGGTTGCGTAGTCAAACATTTCCATATTTTCATGGAATATTTATTTTCCAACTGTAGCTGATTATTACAAAGACTGCCTGTCAGACAAATTAATAACATCGTATCCAAGACAGTAGACAGCTATGTTTGTATTGTATAAAGGGTTTTGTTGCCAAGAGAAGGTTCATTGTCAGTTTTAGCTTAATCAGAAAAACTGAGTTGGTGAGTTTTTTTTTCTTCTTCTTCTTCTTTCTCTTCCATAACATCAAAACCAGAAAGGCTAGGTCCTTATTAACTGTTAGTCTTTAGACATTATGCTCCTTGCTGATTGGATATGGCATATGGCTATAAGAACTATTAGAAGGAACAATTAATAATAAAAAAAAAACTGTTTATCTAATTAGCCTCAAAAATAGTTGTGAAGTATACTTAATAATGTATACTTAATAATGTTATTATTGTGAGGAATAAAGGATACTTTTCCTGTGTTCCCAAATTTGAGCTCAAATTGGTACAATCTCGAGATTACTGCAACCCCTGTGGAGATTGCCAGGAAACTCATCAGAGTTCAGTAAGGCATACTATGGCTTGGGAAAGCAGTCAAAAAATGTTGAGCATGCTCCAAATTTTTACATTTCAGCAACTAAAAATACAGTAGCAGTGCATAAGCTATTCTCATGTAGCACTTCTGTGGGACTTTGTAGCTACTGTAGTTCATGCTTCTTTATAATTGCTCGTAGAGCCCAAAAATACTGTATGCCAAAATCTCCCAGTTAAATGACAATTTTCTGGAACTGTCACAAATTCAACTCACCATTCTCCAAGAATTTCTTAATAATTTTGCTTATTTTTAGGAAAAATTAACAGGTGAGGTAACAGCAATTCATAGCGGGATTTGAGATGTCATAGTAATGTCGGAGTCTGAAGAATATCTTAAGTGGCTCTTGAGCATATTGTAACATTTTGTGTTTATTGCATAGCCAGGGTGTAGGAGATTAAGGCAACTGAAAATCGTGAAGCGGTCACCGTTCTCCATTACGAATAGTTTGGGACTGTGGGAAAGCTCTTTAAGTTTCTTCTTCTGAACAATCTTCCTTTTTGTTTTTAGCGCTCACATACTCAACTGAATGAAGCCGACAGTATCTTGACAGTAAAATCACATATAAAAGATTTTAATAACATAGAAAAAGCACAAATAAAGTCAACTGTTGAATATGGATCTCACCATTCTGAATATTAATGGTGTTTTTTATTAATGTGTTTTACACACAATGGTGGTTATATGGATTTCCTACAGATTCTTTCCACTTCTAGGACAATGTCACTAACTGAATTGGCTTCTCTAAAATGTTTGTGTGAAAATAAGTTCATAATAGTGAACTTATTAGTGGGCTTTCTAATACCCCTGAATGTACTATCCCTTCTATGGTGCATCTACTCTTACCCTGGTCTTGGGACAGCCTCTGGATCTTCCATGAACCTACCTTGGATTAAGTGGTTACAGACAATGAATGAATAATCAGACATCGATATTGATTACATTTAAATGAAACAGTTTCCATGGTTCTTAGTACTCGACACCGATACACCACACCCAAAGCTCTAATGTTACCGTAGGCATTATGCTCTTTAAAGACCACTAAGACTGGTACTTTTTGTATTATTCTAACATTTTTATACTCATTCTCATCCTTTTATAAGGGGCAATGTCGTTAAAAATAACAACGTATCATGGAATACCTTTTAAAACGATTTAGAATTTTATTTTATTTAGAAGGACTGAATAAAAATGTTAGAAATGCTGACTTGTCACCATTATTTAAAGGAAGTCAAATCTAAAAATTAACAATGAGGAAGTTACAGTATAAGCTCTCATGCATGCAACAAATTAGGTCCTCAGCTATTTACTTTTTTAGCTAAGCACATCTGCCAGAGCGACTTCCTAGAATTCTTATAAGGGCACAGGATGTAGTGACTGTTTTAGAGGAATAATTGTTAACGGGTCTTTTATCCCTGTAAAAGCATTTTTTTTTTCAGTAGCAACTATGTTCTAGTCAACAGAGTAATTGGAATAAGGCCACTACCGGAAAGAGACGGAAATGCCCTTTCAGTCTTTCCCAGCATGCCTTTCTTTTTGTCTCCGGCAAGGCCGACAGCTGGCTTGTCACTGGGCGTTCTGAAAAAAGTTCACAAACCAACCAAGGGATTTTCTTCAAGACTGTGCAGGATGTGACTTGCCTTTCAATCAGAGTAAAAATCAGGTCACTTAACTAGAGTATGGGAAAACAAACTGGTGCTATATGGTTGCTACAGGCAAGACGGGGGTCACATAAGTTCATTGTGTGTGTATTCTTCCCCAGAGAAAGCATAAAGGACATGTTTGGTATTTGTAACATCCTGTATGAGAGGTTTTTTTTTTTTTTTTTTTTTTGGCTTTTTTCGGGGGTCGGTGGGGTTGTCATTATTTTTTTTTCTGATAATTCGTAAAGTTAAACTGTCATCAGAAGAGATGTTTAAGGAAAGACAAGAGCACGGCACTTTCCATTCTGAAAATAAAAATCCTTGTCTCATGTTATCTTCTAATTTTAATAAGAAACTACAACTGTTATAACTATGTTTTTTGCTTATACAGTACACGACAATCTTTTATACATATTATCCCTTAATAACTCATTTATACTTATATATAGTCCTGTTATTCATGTCTGAACAGCCATGGAAAAAGCGGATCATGCCAATATTTTTCCTGGCCACGACAAATCATTAAAACAGAGCAGGAAGGAAAGATTTCCTCAAAACTGTGGTAAAGAAATAAAAATGAATGGTATTGTGTTAGGAACTAAGCATTACTATGAAAATAATAGCCCAGTCTTTTTAAACATGAATGAAGCTTCATATCAATTGGAATTCTGGACAAAAGAGAGACCAAATTTAGTGACAACTAAAGTGTGATAGAAAAGAATAATTGAATAAATAAAAAGCATTTTAAGCATTATTTGTCACGTTTCCTAAATATGTCTCATTTGGAACCTATTAGCAGCTCGCATCCTGCTGTGTTGAAGAGAGTGCTGAGTGTGCCTTGAGAAAGCTTTTAAACAGGGTCATTACACTGACACAACTCTTACTGTCAGCTATAAACTGTGAGGAATGCGCTTACTTTGCCTGTACATTAGTTTTAAGCAGATCCCATGGAAAAAAGTGAAGAATTTAGCAGAACATACAACGCTTGGTGTTAGATGAAGATTCTGCATATGTTACTCATTTGTGACGCATTTCACTGCATCCATAGTGGATACTTTATATACAGTCATGTCCATAAAGTTTTAAACAAAAATATGTTTTTTTTTTTGTGTGTGCATCTAACCTCTGTACACCACCATATTGAATTTGAAATGAAATACCCAAGAAGTCTTAAGAAGTTAAGACTTTGGGCTTTAATTCAAGAGGTTTGACAAAAGTGTGGCGTTAACCATCAAGGAATTACAGCCATTTTCTTGGGGGGTGGAGTTGGGGTGTTTGTTAGGGTCAGAAATCTGTCCATAGTGAAGAACCACTCTTTTGGAATATCTCGCCAAGACATGAACACTCTAGAGAGGGTATGCATGTCATCGTCAAAATCAACAACAAGGTGCGAAACACTGATAATGCTTAAGAACAGAAAGGCCAGCTTAGACTTAACCTTTGGCAGATTTTTTTTGAACTGATGAAACTAAAATTAACTTGTACCAGAAGGATGGGATGAAAAAAGTACAGAGAAAGGAAGGAACAGGTCAGGATCCAAAGTATACCACATCGTCTGTCAAACATGGTGGAGGCATTGTTATGGCATAAACGTGTATGGAACCAGGTCACTGGTGTTTATTGATGACCTGACTGCTGATAAAAGTAGCAGGATGATTTCTGAAGTGTACGGGGATATACTCTCTGCTCAGATTCAGTCGAATGCTGCAAAAACAGTGAAAACGTTATGCTATTTATGTACTGAAGACAAGACTGAAGGAAGAAAGACCCACAAGCAAGCAGCAGCTGCAGCAAAGGCCTGGCAAAACATACTGTATTGAGGGAGTAAACTCAGAATTTGTTCATGTTCATAGGTTCCAGACTTCAGAGGTATTAAAGGCAATTCTTATGTTTGTAATTAGGTTAGTTTGTCCAATTATTTCATTATTTCTGTGCATGTGCATGAAAATAGTTGAAATTCCTAAATGGTAAATGCCACACGTATGTCAAACCCTTTGAATTAAAGCTGAAAGTTTTGACACTGGTGGTGTAGTGTGTAGCACTGTCGCCTTGCACTGCCAGGGTCCGGGTTCGATCCGTGGTCAGGGTCGATTCCCGTCTCTGTGTGCATTGAGTTTGCATGCTTGGTGAGTTTCCTCCGGGTACTCCGGTTTCCTCCCACAGTCCAAAGACATGTAGGTTAGGTTAATTGCCATTCCAAAATAGCCGGTAATGTGTGAGTGTGTGTTTGTGTGCCCTGCGATGGATTGGTACCCCGCCTTGTGCCCTAAGTCTCCTGGGATAGGCTCCAGGCACCCCCCCCACCCCCCCCCCCCCCCCCCAGGATAAAGCAGTATAGATGGTGAGTGAGTAAGTGAGTGAGTTTTGACACCACTCACATCTTGAGCATTTCATTTCAAAAGTGTTGTCAGATTGAGAAGACAGTCTGCAAAAAAAATCTATTTCTACAATTTTTTGATCTGATATACAGTATATAAAACTGTCAGATCAAAACATTATAGGGAAAGAAGTTTTCCCACTGGCCTGTCACTCTGACCATATAATATATAGCATTTTCTGGGGGGGGGCATGACAACGCATTCAGGAATGTCAGACTACTCAGTGATCTATTTACGTTGTTTGCCAGCCAAATAACCTACTCCAACTGTTTTTATCCCATACAAGTAGTTAAATGTTTACTGATGCCCTGTGTGAGCAATCAAAAATCTCCTTTCATCCTTTCCAGCCCATATTATTCCTTTGCCTAACATTCACTTACATCTCTACCTTAAAACTCAACCATCTATGTTTTTTTTTTTAAATCACGTCATCAGATCCTCTGCCTCTCTGTCCTTTGAGCAATTGTTTTTGTGCATCTTGATGGTCACTGAACAGTAATGTGCGCGCACACACACACACACACACACACACACACACACGCGCACACGCACACACACACATACACACACGCAAACAGTAGTCATGGAAACTGTTCCTAGAAGCACAGTCATTATTAGCATTCAGTGTGGGTGCGTGGGAGAAAGAGAGCTGCTCCAAGTGCATTGGGAACATTAACTCTCCCACATGTGACCTTAATACACCAGACAACAAAATTTCACAGCTGTTCAGACATCCATCCCCAAACTTCTTTTAGTAATCAACCTGGGTCAGACATCACAATTTATTATGTAACACATCAAATGTCATTTAGCATGTATAGCTTCATTACATAAAACTATTACAGCAGTGCAGTTTTCCTTGCATAAGTAAAACAGGCAAAGCCACATCCAGCAGCACTAATATAAAAACTGCATTTAATTATTACACTGCAAGTGTTTTTTTTTCTTCTTTCTTTCTTTTGTAATATTATTACTTTTTCTTTAATACAGAACCCACAGCTGAGTGTGACCTCTCAAATACATAAACCCACACATTTTCATGCATACAATTCCCTGCATTCACAATCATGAAGAGCTCACAACATCAATGTGCTTCTATAATACTACATGGTTGCATAAGACTTGGTCAAGATACTTTTGCATGGTCCAGCATTAATCAACAGGCCACATTTAACTGCATTAGTTGACTACGTACATATTTAAATGAACCTATTATACACTGCCTGGCCAAATGAAGGTGCAATTTGGATTTAAATAAGCAAATATTTGAGATTTTAATTGGATAATTAATCAAGTTCAATATGTTTTATCTGGCGACTTTCCTTGTAATTGATGAAGTGAGTTGCTTGTCGCTTCTTAAACAACCATGACAGCAGATGTATCTTGTAGCTGAGGAATTCGGTTTTAAAACTATTTTTCAAAACTCATAATGATAATCGTGAACCGGTTAAAAAAATACATATCATAATTTATGATCACTTAAAACAATCAAAGCTGGAGGAGTTGCATCAAAGTAAGAGCAGTACAATGTGACCAGAATTCATAGAACTGGAACTAAACAGCTGCATGTCATAACTAACTCACTTGTTAGTGAGAGTAATCAGAAAAAGAAAAAAAAAAAGGTTTCAGCTTGCTGGGGAGCATAAAGATTGGACTTTGGATCAATACAAAAAGATCATGCATCTGATGAGTCCAGAGTGACTCAGTGTCCAGTAATGAGCGTTGAGCACGTCAGGATAAGAGGGCAATCAGATGAAGCATGCATAGTGACCACCGTACAAGCCCCTGGAGGCAGTGTTATGATCTGGGGTTGCTTCTTTCTGTCATGTTTAGGCTACGCAATGGTATGTGGGGATAAAATGAAGTTGGCTGACCACCTGCATGTATTGAATGACAATCATATCAATGGATTTCTGAGGGCTCTCATTTCAGGATGAAAGTGCTCAAATTGTCATCGGGCTCAAATTGTGAAAAGGTGGTTCCGGGAGCACGAGGAACCATTGAGCCCATTCCGTCTTTGGGAGGTGCTGTAGAAGGCTTTACAGAGTTGTTGAACTCTCTTGTCATCAATATACTATAAGATGTCAGTCAGAAATGACTGCTCCTTTAGATCAAAAAACAAATGTTATGACATTGATAAGGTTAACGAAACGATGACACAGCAAATGTATGCCATAATCAAAGCTAAAGAGTGGGTGGGTGACTTTTTTTTTTTTTTTTTTGGCCAGGCAGTATATATTTAATCATATTGCACATCATTTTCCACGTAGGTACAGATTTTGTATTTAATATTGCAGCTATCTAGATAAAATTAACTCTTTTTCTTTTTGTTGTTGTCTGTACATACAGTATGAGGCATATCTGAACGAACATTACAATTACGTTAACGACGTTTCATGTTAGATTACACTAAAGTTCTCTTTACTTCTTAATTCCAATTATTAAACTGTTATCCATCTTCGCACCTGATAGTCTGAGCATGGGTCTGCCACAGTGTGCTGCTGCAAAAACATTTATGTGCATTAATTCATTTTACACTGCAAATGTGAGTTATAAAAAACAGTGTTACAATGTATTGATTATGTTCTATTTTTGAGCTTTAAATTTTAGAATAAATACAAAAATATTACTATTATGTCTTGTGTTTATATAGTTAAAAACTTTGGTCCTCTCTAAAATACTTATTATATGCCATCTATTCATCTATTCATATAAATGAATCAATGAATGAATATATAATCATATCTTTCAGGCTCCTTCAGAACTTACATGAAAATAAGAATTCATTATAGTTTTATACCGATCACATACCTCTGATCACTTTGCTATTTTAACTAAAACACTTTAAAATAAATATCAATCTGTACTGGTCAACTTGCACAAGATAAAAAATGGAAATCTAATCATTAACACTGATATTATCACAGAAAATATATGGGCTTATCAACCACGTCTCTGAAAAGAAATATTTAAAGAAACTGGAGAATTTACTGATAAAACATCTTCCATAGTCACATATAACATACCGCACCAGCAATTCCCAGCTCTAGTGTTTTCCTTCATTGCGTTTTCACTAGTTTTCCCACTAGCACACACCTCCAACTAATCTGATAATTAACAGGTCCTTCCTGAGTCAATGTGATAGTGTTAGAACAAGGAAAGCACTAAACTGTGCAGAGCAAGGGTACTCAAGCACCAGGGCTGGGAATCGCTGAGCAAAGTAGGGATAATAGATAATCATCTGTACAGATAAATGATTGTAAAGACAAATATAACGTTCATGCTTTATAAGCTTTGGCCCCACGGGATCTTTGACATCATACCACTATATCTGCATTCACTTAAGCTTAATCTGTCCAATAAAGGTCTAAAGTCCAAAAATATAACCAGCAACTTCGATTGCATCTTTTTTAACCCTCACAAAAACGTCACATCATCCTGTGACTGCACCCAGCGCCAGTGAGCATCATATTCCAAATGCACTTTGCCGTTCATTTTGCAGCTTTCCAACTCCACCTTGCCATTCTTGTAAATCTTACCCTTAGGGCTCAGGGTCTTTGCCAGCCTCTCAGCTGCAAGAACCTTGGAGGAGTCTGTGTCTTGCTTAACTGCACTATCCAAGTTCCCAGTATTTGCACCATTACTCTTACTAGCTTCTCCATGGTTAGCGTCATGACTGGAAGATTTCAAATCCTCTTTAGGGACATTGCCTTTCACCTGAGCAGATTTGGAGTTGTCTGTGCACACAGGTGCAGAGCAGAGCACAGACTCCGCCCCGCTGGAGGTGCAGTACTCGTCCAGATCATCAGCCAGAGTATCCAGGTAACTGCCGATGGAGATGTTGTCCAGCTTGTCATGGGGCTCGTGTAGGCTGCTCCAGCTGCCTCCAAGACTGTACTGACTGCCTGTCAGGCTGCTGCAGTGGCTGGTGAGCATTCCACGCTCTTCCATAAGCCACTTCGCTGCCTCGATGCCCTCATGCAGTGCCACGAGTTGTTGCAGGATTCTCACATCCACTGCCCGTAGATGAGCCTAACATAACCAGAGACATCATAAAGAAGATATATTTAAATGTTAGAAATGATGTTTGATAATCAAGTACTGTAATGCAGCACTTAAATCAGATTGGTCAGCATGTGCAGAGCCAACAGATCTAACATGAGTGCAAGTTGTGATTCAAATCCTAAATTAATATTGATGTGTTTTTTCTAATGTTGCCATTTCTGTTATAACAACTAATGTATGGGCACTTGTATTCTGGTTGTAATACCACAACAGGATAAAAATGTCTTGTATAAATGTTGATATGTTGAAGCTTTTTGTAAGGACCTTTTTATATACCATGTTTAGGAAAGTCTCCATTGGTAATGTTTCCTGTAACAGTTTGAGATAAAGGGTTTTCCACTGTGTGGCTTGTCAATAAAATTTAAGCAAAAAGAAAAAAAGACAAAAAAAAAAAAAGGTCAGGTGATTTATAGCTGTTATAATGTAAGTTATAGCAGGAACATCCTTGATGATTAAATGAAAAAACAGTCACATGTATAACCTCTCGAGAAATTATGTTATAGAAAAATCCATGCTTTGTTGTTCATTTTGGGCCACAATAACAACTTTTATTCCTATAGTAGAAATATAGTGACCTAAATATAAATTTAATTAAATAAAAGACATTGCAAAGGCTGGTATCTTCAGACTGGTGATATGTAATCCTAGAGTGAGTTCTACAGTTGGGTTGATATGCTGACGAAGACTAGGAAGCCATTATGGTAAGTGCTTTTGAAATTTATGGTTCCCTCTGACAACATCAATTCTTTGTAGTGAACCTTTTACTGCACTGGATATCTCTTCTTAAAATAAATAAATATATAAATGAATAACAAACATAAAAATAATATGCCTTATAATACACAGTTAATAGCAGTTCCTAAAATGTATTGATAAATCCACATTATGTGTGGAATTAAGAACATTTAACAGCCCTAATTATGGCTTATCAATATATTATGAAGCATTAACTTATCTGGATTTTCATGTAGCACTTACATAGTTGGAGAGCTTTTAAGACCTAAATATATAGTGCTATATCCATAAAAGCATTTATTCCTCACTGAGCCACTCATGTAACCCCTCAAGGCCAAATCAATGAGGAGATAAAGAGAGAGCATTGACTGCACTTCCGAATATTTGTGAACCCATGCAATCTCCACTCACATTTCATCTGTAAAAGAAAAAAAATTGTGAATAAAGCAACATGTAGATCTGGAATGTAAGAGTGTAGCAATGAACAACATTTCTGTTTCATACAGTGTGATCCAGACATATACTGTCAATCAGGAAATAATAAGCATTGGATGATTATGGCCTAAGGTTTTAATCATTTTCAAATGATTAAACTTGTACATATGCAAAAGTATTGGGACACCACAGGTTCACACATGGTTTTTGAACATCTCAAACCATATGTAGTCCTTGCTTGCTGTTATAACAACCTCCACTTTTCTGTTAATCTTTTCCCCCTACATTTTGAAGTGTGGCTGTGAGGATTTGTGATCATTCAGGAGCATTAGTGAGATGAGGCACTGATCTTAGATGAGAAGGCCTGGGGTGCAGTCAGTGTTCCAACTCATCCCAAAGGTGTTCAGTGGGGTTGATGTCAAGGCTCCGTGTAGGACACACCAAGGCTAACAACCTTGGCTAACCATGTACTGTATTGGCTTGGAGCTTGCAGGCACAGGCACATTGTCACATTGAAACATATTTGGCTTGGCTGGTTACACTCACTCACTCATCGTCTATACCGCTTAATCCTGTATTCAGGGTCATGGGGAGACTTAGGGCAGAAGACGGGGTACACCCTGGACAGGGTGCCAATCCATCACAGGGCACACACACATACACACTCATTCACACACTACAGCCAATTTTTGGGAATGCCAATTAACCTAATCTAGATGTTTTTGGACTGTGGGAGGAAACCGGAGCACCCGGAGGAAACCCACTAAGCACGGAGAGAACATGCAAACTCCACGCACACAGAGACAGGAATCGAACCCGGACCTTGGAGGTGCAAAGCGACCATGCCACCTTGTTTAGTTACAGTAAAAGATAATTAATTAGCACTGTGTTTGTGATGCAAAAGCTGTGCAGCAGACAAAATTAAATACAGCTAATTTTAAAAGGTGTGACTCATAATAGGGGTATGTCAAAGTGTTGGGATTTTTCCCATTCTGTTAGTCATGTACTGTAGCCCTAAATGTGTTTTTAGCCCCTGCGTTCTCCATTACTATAAACTTCCCAATCAGTGCGGTGATTTCCTTCAACTGGATTGAAGCAGTGAGAAAAGGATGTCTAGATGGAGCAGAGATAGCTGTGTGCATGTTTTGCTTTGTGATATTGTTTTAATTTTATAGATATGCAAGTTTGTGATATTAGTGCTGGGGTATTCTACAAATACTGTATTATTATACAAATTTACTGTTTTGTGTCAGAGTTTAGGGAGACAATGCATGAACAGGTCACTAACCGACCAGGATACAATTTAAACAGTGAGCAGACTGAGCTAGTCGTTTCATGCTAGCTACAAACAAACGATTCCTGAGAGTGTAGCAGCTGTGTTGGAGGGCACAATAACTCACAAGCTACTTTTAAAACACTGCTAAAGAGACAAAGACATCCACTTGACATCTCTAATATCTGGGTCACAACCAAAACTGCACATTGTTTAGAAATACTATCTTACCCACAGTATGACATTTGGCACATGGCTTTTTATAGGCCTCAAATGTGTATTTATTTGCTAATCACAGCTTCATTCATGAAGTTGAGCAGAATGGCTTTACAAGTATCTGAGAGAACTTCTAAGCCCTAAATATCCATAATCGCACATCCAACATGATGAAATCATCCAAAGATTATTTCTGATGTAATGTTCTCTGTGCTGTCTGCCAAGAGCACTCAGGTCTATGTAATATAAATAGCCAAGTCTGTCAAGAGAACACTAAGCATCCCTTTTGTGCTTCATGTTTGCCCTAAAACATAATGCACTTCAGCAGTTCCCCACTGATCTCCAGGCTGTTTCAGCTCATCTATAATCCCTAACCTGCAATCTCAGCCAAATATCCTAAGTTGTACCTTACAGCTAATGGGAAATATATACTGTATATGCAAGCAAATACTACATATGTGTAGTAGCATAGATCTGTGTCCTTGACCCGTTGTAACATTATACTGTATGTGTTTCTAACATATACTAAGTGAACAGTTAAACTCTAGCGTAGAACTAGCCTGGTAGTTAGTTTAAATAAACGAAAAGGAATGACTCTGGAGACATAGATGAAGCAGAAAACTTTTCCTTAAACGGTTCGTAACTGCACTATCCACCGGTGACGTCAGCCTTACTAATTACAGTACAAAGAAACAGAGAGGGACCCGTCAAAAAAATTTGAGTGTGTATGTCTGTATATCACTGTGTGTGCACACGTATACACATGTTAAGTCATATTTATGGCTAAGAAGACCAGATGTCCTCATAATCACAGGATGGTATTAAATGCACTGACAATAATAGAGTGTTCTTAAAGCTTTCATTTGAAAACTAAACAAAATTTCATAAATATTTCTTTCTGGTTACTAAGGTTATGATTAGGGTTAGAGGTGGTGTAGGTATAGCATTAGATTTAAAGAAGATAGAAAGCTGACCCTGTGTCTTGGTGTGTGTGTGTGTGTGTGTGTGTGTGTGTGTGTGTGTGTGTGTGTGTGTGTGTGTGTGTGTGTGTGTGTGTGTGTCAGAGAGAAATAGAGCCCAAAGAAATTAGATTTAGCAGAAAATAGAAGGAAACAGCAAAAAGAAAGGGGGACATGAAGGGAGTGCAGTACCTCAGATTCATAGACTCATAGACTGTGAAACTTGATTCTCAAACCGCCACTGTATGTACTTACCACTTAGCATTTTTCAATTTAATAGGCGTCATCATGCGAGTTAACCATGATATTCTTTGCATTTACAAAATACGTACGTACAGATGGATACAGTCCTAAAATCTTCACAAGAATAAAATGTCAATTAATAAATAAATAAAGATTTACAGAAAATGGTCTGGATTCATCTTTAATTAATTAAGGTCTGGGAATGAATTCGGAAATCCTTCATGCCTGTAGTAATAATGTGCAATGCAACAAACCCGTTTCTGAAGGGATTAAGGTGATGATTTAATTCCTCGTGGTACTTTCTTTTTGTGCTAGAGCTTTTGTATACACACAAAGTAAGGCTGGTTAACATGGGAGTGTGCAAGTCGAGCTGAAAACTAGAGAGAAAAAAAGCAGACAGGAAGTAGTAACTCAATTCCCAAGAGAGCCACCGTTGAGTCCTTGAGCAAAGCCCTTATGTCTTCAAATTCCATGAAAAGCATTTGCTAAATGAATAAGTATAATATAGAGTGATTTAAATAGATGAGTAATTTACAAAAAGCAAGAGACAACCAATAAGGGGGGGAAGAGAGAGAGTAATGGTGGTGTGTTAGGTGGGCTCTGACGGATAGATTCTTTTCTGAGGGTTTGGGATTGGATCAGTTCTCCTCTACATCTCCGTCTGAGGCACTGCTCATAAATTCACTTTTCTTCCTGGCTCAGCACTGATGTGGTTAAGTTCCATTTTCCTAACTCGCTCTGCCTGTAATGAATACTGTAATCCCACACATGTTAAACTACATACATGAGTAATGTCTAGGAATATTCTGTCTAAGCCATGAAGTCCTGAAGTCCTCCCTATTTGTGGTTCAGCACTGGGGAGATATAAAAAAAATGTACTCACAGTATGTTTTATTGGTATGTAAAATAAGTACATACATTAGTCCTAGTTTAAGGTTATTACCCCATCATCTTTGTAGCTCCTTTTTTAGTCACTGTTATCTGAGACGACATACCGTTAGGTCTAAAGCAAGCAGGCGGTGAAGGATCTTCCCTGTCACAGACAGACAGTTCATATTTTTCCATCATGGATTCAGTGCTAATCCATGGAATTCTCATTTTCCCTACTGAGGCATTCTGCTCTGTTAAGTATCACACCACAGACCAGTCAAGTGTGTGCATGTATTTGGTTTATGCGTAACTGGTGTTTCTATTCATCATTAACTTGGAATACTTATAGAGATGCACGGTCAGAAGGTATGTCATAAAGCAGGTTAGGGTGAAGAATCAACCTCAATTTTTGCCCAGATATTACAGACTGTATGCAGACACTGCCGTCAACGTCACGGCAGCCTAACGTAAAACTGCAGTCATGAGACAACAAACCCTGCGTCCCTCTGCAGACAGTGTTTTTTTTCCCTCTCAAAACCTACTGCTGCACACAGACATAATGATGCATTTAATTCTAAAAGACAGCACCTCCTTCACTGAAATTGCACCACCTTGCTCATACTGTCCTTCAGTGCCTCTATGCCCTCCATGCAATTACTTAGCACTTCTCATTGCCCCTATCTAGCTGGAGTCATTGCTTCCATCTGTCAGCATACCATCCCCAGTGTTTTCCATCTGTGCAGCAGTGAAAGAGAGAGAAAAGGACAGGAGAGTGGGAGTGAACAGAGAAATTGAGTTTATGCAACACTTGCACTTACTGTATGGTGTACTTGCTGTCACGTGCGTCACATGGTGCACAAATAGGCAAAACAATATCCTTATGGAAACTGATTTATCCAGAAACATGATCGCATTTGTTAGTCATTGAATTGTAAACATTACAACCTCACTACATCTGCTTGTCCTGAATGTAAGCATAAACATTAACATCACATCCATCATCTCGCACGATCAAATTTGTTTGCATGCCCCATCATTAGGCTAGTTCTAACATAACCTTTGCCCTCGCCTCTAGTGAACACAAGGCGGTCACACACACTGCAGCAGAACTGGGTGTCATAACTACAGAGCATGAGGTCTGTGTTCCTGACAGCTAGCTTACCGTAGTTTGGGACTAATACCATCTCTATGGAAATAATCTCCCATCAACTGTGATCAAGCACCGCTTTGAGAAGAAGAGGATTGATCAAATATAAATCGCTGTTGACACGGACTGAGTAAACACGCTGTCTAAATGGAGGTACTCTGCAAGTGTATGTTTTTCTATACTCCTTACCAGTGTGGTCAGTCATTTAACTGTTTTAGTTTTTCCAAATTCAAACATGCAGATATCATCAATGGGTCGACAAAGAAAACCTTTCATTCATGTTATTTGCAAAAATATATGCAAAATATTTAAATAAAATGTTTCAAATATTACTTTATATTCTTAAGTTGTGCATGTGGACGTCACTTTTCCTTCTCAATCTTGAGACTGAGATGGTGATTTCAGATGCCTTGGGTTCCTTTAACCATATCAAATCTGTAATGACCAAGTATGCTTGGCACATCTTTCTTTTTAGTTCCATCTCTGACCTGGTCTGAACCTCCTGGCAGAGGCAAACACATTTTGGACTGAAATATCCTGGTGCATTTGTGATGCCATCAATCTTCACAACCACCAGCCACAAAACAGCCCCGACGCATTACTAATCCAACGGCGTATTCTACACTGGGTATTACTTGCTTTTCCATGTGCGTAGTTTTCTTTCTGTTGCCAAGCATTCTGCCAGTAAGTCCAGAAATTTACAATTTGGTTTCATCTGATGACTGATGAAGTTCAGATGCTACATTTTGTGAGAAGTTCTCAGCCAGGGCTTCTTTCTTAAAACATTTGCAAACAGCATTTAACAGTTCATTTACATTCGCATTTATGGCTTTGGCAGATGACCTTTTCCATAGCAACTTGCATTTTATCTCATTTATTTAACCGAGCAGTTGAGGATTAAGTGCTTTAAGCAGTTGAGCTGAGCGTCAAAGCAGTGGACGCTTGACAGCCATGGAATTTGAACTCATAACCTTCTGATCAGTAGTCCAACATCTTAACCACTGAGCAGCCATTTCAGTCAAGATTTTAAATACAACGTAACGTTTACATTCAGTTTAAATATAATACAATTTTAAAAACTATGAAATGCTTTTCACCTTCTTCATCAACCTCCTCACTGTGCAGGGGAACTATGTGTTTGTGGGTCTTCAATTCCTGTGCTCAGTTCTAGGCAGATTACCAACTATTTCAGACATGTGTAACTTTTGTTGTTGTTGTTATGGTTGAATCTTGCTTAATGGTATTTGTAACTGCAGAAGTATTTTTAATGTTAATTTCCTGATTTGGTCAGGTCAACAACAATCTGTCATTTTTTGTGTTGAAAGTTCTCTGGTTTCAACTATTTATAACCCTGCTTTTATGTGAAAGTTTTTCATGTATTACTACATACCACATATGATTTAGCACATAGCAGTAATAAAATCTTTGTGCAACAACAGGAAAAAAAGGAGTTATATTCCTTAGAAAGTGTGCATCTGTATGACAATAAACATTTGTTCCAACAATTTCTGATACATTTAATTAATAATAATTTAATTTAGCTGACTGAACTACTACTACTAATAACAATAATAATAATTATTATAGAAAAACATCTGTATTTTAACTTAAATGTTGAATGTGTATTATCTTACAGATTATCTTAACAGTAGTTAACATCACATAGTATATACAGTAGATTAGTATAACAGTAGTTAATTATTAGATAGTTAACTACTGTATACCCAGTACTTTGTCATGTTTTCTAACAGCACAAGGAATTAATAAAGTAAGTAAAGTAAAGCCTTTATTTTGTCACATATACATTACAGCACAGTGAAATTCTTTCTTCGCATATCCAACGTAACTGGGGTCAGAGCGCAGGGACAGCCATGGTACAGCACCCCTGGAGCAGTAAGGCCTTGCTCAAGGGCCTTACTGGATGAGCTGGGAATCGCACCGCCGACCTTCCGATCAGTAACTCAGTGCCTTAGCCCTTTGAGCCACCACCATGTGTGTGTGTGTGTGTGTGTGTGTGTGTGTGTGTTAGAAGGAGGAGAAGTACTGTTGAAATATAAATTGTTATCTAATCATCAACTCTCCTTAAGAGCTAAGTCAAGACTAAGCACCAACACCACAATTTGCCCAGTCTATGTTCCTTAAGATTAGGATCCAGAAGCACTGATCTAAAACCACAGAATTACTTGTTGTTCGATACCACAAACCGGATGGAGCCACAGGATTCTCCCGATCCTCAAACAGACTAATCAATTCTTATGTCCAGACTAATCGGAAATAAGGCTGACAGAGGCAGTACTTCTAATGGCTTTCCACTGACTCCTGACATCTTTCCCCTCTCAGTCAAGAGACTTATGGTAACATCTAAGTGTTATTTGCTTAATGGCTCTCAATTATTTCAGAAATGTTCCTGTGAAATTTTTTGAAGAATGTGATGGGTCAGGTGCATTTGATTAGTAGACTAGTGTGTACTTGAAATAATTCACTCTTTTATAAGATGGCGATGATAGCAGGACACATAAAGAACGTACATATCAGCACAATGTAAGTGATTTTTAGACTTGACAAGAAAATGGGAAACACCTGACTGCTTGTATAAAAATGGCCTATATTCGGATATTTCATCACACTTTATATTGAAATTGTTTCATGCCATTTAGCTAAATATGGCATGAGTTCATGTCAGGAAAAAGCTCAATCCTCTGTTCAGTCGTAGCCTAAATGTTCAAGTGCCATGCTCTGAATATAGAGCGGTTCCTTTTCTCCACCCTTCCTTTTCTCCATCCCTCTGGTACAGACTAATCTCATTTCATCTTAGACTTTGTTCAAGAACATTACATGCTGCTTACATAAGTTTCAGGAAACTGTAACCCAGACTTTAAGTTAATATTGTG
>JAAGKR010001804.1:0-40690 GCA_011419295.1 Clarias macrocephalus
TTTTTTTTTTTTTTTTGGTTGTTTGTTTGTTTGTATAGGGAACGTTTTCACTCATCATCGAGGCAGTGCACGCAGAATCCAAAGAGGATCTTACAACAGGTAGGCACTTGTTTACATGAAACGCTTTGAATTTGAAGTCACACATACATGTAAATAAATGCAACTTTGTTTTGTGCCTAACGCTTTGAAGTTGTTCAAGTCTGTGATTTTTGCATTGCAAACAAACAGAGAATCCGGAGCGCATCATCAGCACCATGACCACGCAGAGACACCTGACGGTGGGAGAGGACTGGGCTCAGGACCTGCACAACGCGGGAAGAACCGAGCTCAAGTTCTCCTACAGGTTCGTCTGTGATGAGCACTACTACGGAGAAGGATGCTCGGTTTTCTGCCGCCCCCGAGACGACACGTTCGGTCATTTCACCTGCGGGGAGCGCGGAGAGATCATCTGCGATGCCGGGTGGAAGGGGCAATACTGCACCGAGCGTAAGTACCACATGCTTATATTTAACCATCACATCACCAGGGGCTGAAAGGGTTCAAACTGATTGTGCGTTTTATATTTATGGCTGATGAACTTATGTATTAGTGGACAAATCTCTATTTGTGTAAAAAGCGCGTACTCATTGCTTTTTGTTAGTGTGTGTGTGTGTGTGTGTGTGTGTGGAGAGAGGGATAAAATGGACCATTTATTTAGTGAAAGACTGAAGAAGAAGAGAAAAAAAAACTTAACGGTTAAGGGGCGACTTGTAGGTTAGCTACCGCCCCCCCCCCCCCTCCTTATTCTCCCCTCCCGACTTTCACAACACCACTTGATTTATTCAAGTCGGGGCAAAGAAAGTTCTTTTCTTTTTTCGGAATAATCTCACGCGTGCCATAAATTTACATGCCCGAGTCTGATTGGTCGCTTCCTGAGTGGGCCGGGCGCTGATTGGCTGGCGAAGGGGCGGTATTGTTCGAAGTGGGGCAGCTGCCGGCAGCGCGGAGACAATGGAGCAGCTGTCGCGCGCTGGCTGCGCGCACACCAGCTGTCCACTCTTATCTTCACTGCCTGGAGACACTGCAAAAAAAAAAAAAATAGAAGTGAAGAAGAAGAAGAAAGACAAGAGAGAGAGAGAGAGAAAAAAGTTTTTTTTGACCCTCAGGGAGAAGAGACAGAGAGTATGGTCATGTTGGTCAGGTCTCTTATTGTCCTCATGTTTAAGCAGAACCTCTCCACAAAGATAAGCTGATTTTTTTTAAATGCAGGATGTAACAGCTAATAGGTTTAGTGACCCCTGTCTTTTAAGGCAAAATTAACTACTCAGGATTTATAGTGTAACCAAAAAAAAAAGCATTTCCATACAGAACCGCGGTTCTAATGTGTCCATCCTTTTCTAATGTGTCCTTTTTTATTATTATTTATAGCAATCTGCCTTCCTGGATGTGATGAAGAGCACGGCTTCTGTGAGAAACCTGGAGAGTGCAAGTAAGTCCTGTAGAATAAACTTGCTTTCATAATGACATCCCAAACTCATCTGGTGCCGGATTGGACCCCATATGCTGCGCAAAATGTTATAGTTGTTTACTTTTCTTGTTCGCGAAACTAACTGTGTTTGTTCTTTGATCGCGTAACAGGTGCAGAGTGGGCTTCAAAGGCCGATACTGTGACGAGTGCATTCGTTACCCTGGATGCCTTCATGGGACGTGCCAACAGCCATGGCAGTGCAACTGCCAGGAGGGATGGGGTGGCCTTTTCTGCAACCAGGGTACGAAAAAAACAAACAAACAAAAAAAAAACAAAGTATGTAGAGAGAGAAGATAGAAAAAAGTAGAATTAAATAAATAAATAAATAAATAGTTCATAAGAAACATTTTCAATATAAAAGATAATAAAAAAAACATAGAAAGCGAGCTAGTGAAAATATAATAAATAGATGCAAGACCAAAAAATAAAAATAAAAAATCAATCAGAAGAGACTGCAGCTGTCCAGCTGTCACGCTGGTCAGCCGTGAGCTGCTGTTTTCATCATACTAATCCTCCGTTTGTTTCACACGTCTTTCTTTCCCTCCAGATCTGAACTACTGCACACATCACAAGCCCTGCCTGAATGGAGCCACTTGTAGCAACACCGGCCAGGGCAGCTACACCTGTTCCTGCCGCCCGGGATTCACAGGCACCAGCTGCGAGATCGAGGTCAACGAATGTGCCGGGAATCCGTGCCGCAACGGAGGGAGCTGCACTGTAAGTTTCTGCACTGACATAACAAAATGAGCTACACAAATTGTTGCCGTGTCAGGGTACTGACGGTTTTGTTTTGTTGCTGATCCTTAATTAATTTCACATTATCTTCCAGGACCTGGAAAATACCTACACCTGTGCCTGTCCTCCGGGGTACTATGGCAAAAACTGTGAGCTCAGTGCCATGACTTGTGCCGATGGTCCGTGTTTCAATGGGGGTCGCTGTGCCGATAACCCTGATGGTGGCTACTTCTGCCAGTGTCCCACTGGTTACGCCGGATTTAACTGTGAGAAGAAGATCGATCACTGCACATCTGGTCCTTGCTCAAATGGTACGACTGGCTTGTTGATTGCAGAAAATCCTTGCCTGATTGGCTATAGTGAATAGTTCTCATGTCAGAAAACAACTGATCCCTAGATGAGAATTTTTACCTTAGGAAGTTTGAAACACATGTGTAGTCTGGTTTTACCATTTGCTTTTATTGATTTATCATTTCATCCTGCAGGCGCCCGGTGTGTGGACCTAGTTAACTCGTACCTGTGCCAGTGTCCTGAGGGTTTCACCGGGATGAACTGTGACCGCGTGAGCGATGAATGCTCCTTGTTGCCTTGCCAGAACGGCGGGACCTGTCAGGAAGGTGCCAACGGCTACACGTGCACTTGCCCACCTGGTTACACTGGGCGCAACTGCAGCTCACCCATCAGCCGATGCCAGCACAACCCATGCCACAATGGCGCCACATGCCACGAACGTAACAACCGCTATGTTTGTGCATGCGTGCCCGGTTATGGAGGACGCAACTGCCAGTTCCTGCTCCCAGAGCGTGCATCCCAGGCTGCCACCGACATCCCGTGGACGGCGGTAGGCTCCGGCGTGTTGCTGGTGCTTCTGCTGATTGTGGCGTGCGCCGTTCTGGTGGTGTGTGTGCGATCGAAGGTACAGCAGCGGCGTCGGAGCCGTGAGGAAGAAGCGGCGAACGGGGAAAGCGAGACTATCAACAACCTCACGAATAACTGCCACCGGGACAAGGACCTCAGTGTCAGTGTGGTGTCGGGATTGGCGCCGGTCAAGAACATCAACAAGAAAATAGATTTCCATAGCGAGCACGACTTGAGCTCCAACGCAGAGAAAGGCGGCTACAAGTCAAGGCACCAAGCGTCCGACTACAACCTTGTGCAAGAAGTGAAGTATGAAGTCAAGCATGAGGTGAAGCTGGAGCACATCGGGAAAGAGTCAGCAGCAGCAAAGGACCTGGCTGATAGCTGCGAAGATGTGAAGTGCCAAAGCTTGCAAGACTCTTGCGAGTTCGAAGAAAAACGCAGGAAACGATTGAAAAGGTGAAAATAAATAATGTCCTGGAGCAATCTTATATCGTTCCTGCTTTTTTTTAAAAAAAATTACCAGCGATACTAATGCCTTGTTTTTATGTCTTGCTTCTTCACAGTGACGCATCAAAGTATTCCGAGTCAAGATGCTCAGAGTCAAAGTTCTCAGAGTCAAAGTATCCTGAGTCGAACTATTCCGATTCGCTGTATTCCGAGTCAGCATGCGCATCCGCATGTGCATCGGCGTCCGTGTCGGCGTGCGTCGACACCAAATACAAGTCCGTCATGGTCATGTCGGAAGAAAAAGACGAATGTGTAATTGCAACCGAGGTGCGTATCAGACAAAACCATACGATCGATTCTTGCTTGATCTCCTTCTTCTTACCTTACAAACCTTACATTCCCTCTAACTAACCATCTTGCTTTCTTCTTCCCTTGCTCAGGTGTAATTGGCCTCAAGGAAGCCGATGCTCATTGGGTGCTATGGAGGACGTTTTTGACCTTCCATAGGAAATGCTGCTGCTCAAAACCTTAGGTGGAAATGTCCCACCTCGTGATTACTGCTGCTGAGAAAGTAGGACTGATTTAACTGATATTCAGGGTGAGCTGGTTCTCTGTTCTGAACAAAATCGCAGGCAAACGATGGCCTGCAGGCTTGGAAACGTCCTGAAGTGAACAGAGGAGTGGTCACGGAACGTTTTCCACCCCTCTTTCAAACGTATCTGTAAAATTTACCTGTAAAGCCATTTTATAAAGGTGTTGGACAGTGTGTGTCCATTTCGATATCGTTTAGATTTATGACGCAAAGTATGAAAAGGAAGAAAAAGTCCGGAAGTAAAAGAAGTAGGAATTCGCGGAAATGTATCGCAATGTTCTGCCATGTGGTGTGCGGTACTGTGGCAACGTTGTGGCAATGTTTTATCAATGTTTTGGCAACATTTGCTGTAATTCTTTGTTTTGTTTTTTTTTGGTTTTCGCCAATTTCTCCAACGCCCACACAGATGCTATTACTGTGCCCAGAGAAAGCACCAAACATGAAAGATGTTAAAGAAGAATAGATTAAGAAAGAAATGTATCACCGCGTCTTTGCCGGTGTCCATCCCGTGGATTCTATGGCGACGTCGTGGCAACGTTTTAGCAATATTTTGGCAACATTTGCTGTTTGTTTTTTTTTAATCGCCAGTATCGTCAAGCCCCACGAGTCAGTGTGCAAGAGACCACATGAAAACGGTGGATGTTTGGCCATACTGGCCTGTCTTTCACTCGGTTAAATGGTGCATATTCAGTCACATGACCAGTGGAGACTATATGTATTACGTGATCACTGTGTAAATGCGAAAGAAAAAAAAAGTAATAAGTGCGCAAAAAAGAAAAAAAAAACCCTGTCTTCCGAGCCTCCACTTCTTTTTGTAATGATATGGTTTATATGGTTTCGTATAAGTATGTAATTATGTTCCGTCATGAAAAAAAAAAAAGCATTTGTGTTAATATGAATAATATCCTAAGTTGTTTGTTTTGCCTGTTTCGTTTTTTTTTTTCATTACGAAATGTGTATGATTTACGTTAATTTATTTTATTTAAGTTGTATTTCTAAATTTTTGTAAGGTTTTTAAGATTATTTAAGTTCTTTCTCAAGTTGTACTCCTTACTCGCAATGGCACTTCTGGTTGCTGGGATGTTTCAAGATATTATTATTTAAGAGGATTGTAAAAAGAATGGTATTATTGGTATTGTTTTTTGTTTTTCGTTCCTGTCTTTTGTTTTCATTTTTTGAGAAGGATTTAGCTTAAATTATTTTTCCAAATAAAGTAAAATATGAAATATTAAAAAAAAAAAGGTTTGGACTTTTCATACTTTTCATGTTCACTTTTTTCCCATCAGTTTATCATCACCAGTTACCATCTTATACTTTAAATATACATTTATGTTATCGAATAATTGCAAGAAATGTATCAAGAAACAATGAACGAATCATGTAAACCAAAAAATACACAGAATTCCAAAAAAATACACAAAATACAGAGGTTACACACTTTTCTAGTTTATGCTCATGACATCAGTTCAAGCGGACATCTCTTGCTTGGACTTCTTTTTTTTTTTTTTTTGGCATTTTATAGCTGTTAGTTGTTGTTTTGTTTTTTTTCTCCATGTTATTAGCGGTCCTTTACAGGAATGGGTGGATGGAGAGATGAAGGGAGGGAGGGGGGGTGTTCAGTTCTTTTGATAGGGATGTGAACAGAGCTAATCATTGCCATCTGCTGCAGCCTCCTGCTCACCCCATACCGAGCCATTCAAACCGCACACAGTCCTCCCTCTGGCTCGGCCACACATATAACACAGAGACCAGCGCTCTGAAAAACATGGCAAAACGGACCAATTATACCGACAACTCTGTCAACATTCGCCGAGAAAGACAAACCGTTCTGAATTTTATATTAGCCAGACTCAGGATTTACAACTGAACAGAATTACCGTAATAACTGAACCGATGAACCTACAAATACCAACTTTGTTTATTACTTTATTAATGCTGAAATCCCACAGATTTAAACTTTTAACACATATTTTTTCTTTTATTCATTCCGCCTCATTCCAAACTTTTTTCTATCTTAAAAAAGATAGAGAGTTTTTTAAATTGTTAGTTGGAATTGCTAGTTAAAACTTGGATAGAGTAACTTGAGTAGGACAGGAGTGAAAGTAATCATTTTTGTGCAGGTCTCTTACGACATTCATCAGCGTGACTCTGGGGAGTAGGCGGCGTCACGCACAATGCTGCGCCGGACAATGGCGCAATACAAAAGGGCAACATTTGGGAGTGCCAGTGTGTGTCTCTGAATGGACGGAGAAGGGGAGGAGGGATGGGATGCGATGGGGAGTGGGGGGCTGTGGGGCAAAGAACGACAGATGTTGTCTGTCCTCCTGAGTCAAAGCGCCCTGCAGGCAGAAAACACCAGCTAGACCCCACATGGCCAAGGAAGATAGAGACAATGGAATTACTTCAAGTTTGGGCCAAGCTCATTTCGATCCGCTCGACTGACCATGCTTGAATTACTTTAGGGTAAACTTTGCGTAACTTTACTTTGCAATGCTTCGCTGTTTTGACCATATGTCACACCTTTATATACCGACCTATAAGCTACACCTTACCTTAAGATTCAGGGTTTAAAAAATAAATAAATAAATAAAAAGTCGGTTATTTTACCGCAAACTAGGATTTAAGGAACATGCCTGATCCCTCAATTAGCACAAATGACTTAGCTGACTCAATGGAAAACTGGACCGGGAAACGAGAAGGATTGCTCTGTGATCTCATTGCAGTTTAATGAGCAGATCATGTGGTGTCCTCAGGGAACTGACAGTAACGCTATATCCCCACGCAACATGCACACCGAAAAGTGCGGCACCGCTCAAATAACTTCAAAACTTCTGACAATCACCATCTGCCATGCTTCAGAAAAGACTTCAAATGGGCAACAATTGATTAGAGAACGTGGACGTCGTAGGAATAAGGCGGTTATCGGTTTCAGATAGTACAGGAAGAACAAACAGAGGGTATGAAGACAGGAGTGAAAAAGATAACAAGGAGCAAGGCAGCGGCAGCACAGGACATGATGAAAAAGTCATGAGTGGAGGCCGAGTCAAGCTTATGTTACACTTTGACGCGTCTAAAGTAATGAACAACAGACCAGGATGAGGGGATGGAGAGAAGAAGGAGAAGGATAAGACTCTGGCAGGAGAGGCTCCTTCGTGGCAGTGAGTACACACTCTTCTTCTATCTGGTGTATCTTGTACTGTAGAATTCTGTTATAGCTCGTAAACGTTCGGTCTTGCTGGTTGTCTGCCGCTTACAGGATTCATTTGATCATTAACTTTGAGTCCCTTGATCCAAATGGGTCAATAATGTGTTTTGGCAAACTTTAGCTGGATTCGTTCCTCGTGCTTGATTAACGTGTTTAGTCTAATCATTGGCATGAACCCGATCTGACCTTTGAGCTCTCAGGAGCTGGTGCCATTCCTGATTCACATTAAAAGATCCTGTTTCTGCTAAGGATCCTGCTAAGATTGCACCTATCAGGCGACAACGGATTCTCTCTCATCACCTCTTCAACCTAAATTATTCACTCTTGGTTGGATTATGTCACATTTTAACAATCAGCTAGATTAAGGAGTAGTGTGCTTAACGATCAGCTGTCGTCCTGTTGGAGCGTTCCTGTTGCGCTCCTCCTCCTCCTCCTCCTCTTGGCCTGGATGTAAGATGACAGACGTGAGGTTGCGTGACCAACACTGGTAGATGTTACTGGTAGATTTTTATCCTTGTTGTTATTTGTGATCTTACTGTATCATTCAATATTTAGTTTTGTTTTTCTGTTCTCTTACAGACCCTACTACGACCGTGGAGACCTACCTGAGTGACTAATCAAAGGGAACCCAGGATACGTTCTTCGGAAAGAAGAATCTGGAGATGCTAGCCGTGTATGACCCACTTGTATTACCTGTACATATTTCTACAAACCCCTTTTCGACTCTGGAAAGCTTTCTAGAGAATGACTCAACTTGATTCTCCTCTGCAGCATACCGATCGCCGTTCTGAGATGGAGTCGCGCAGTAGAAACACCAGTAGAAGGAGCAGTGTCAGTCAACGAACAGGTGAGACTGGACATACCTGTTCATTGCTTAAACACTGATGGTTTGTTGAAGCATTATTGTTGCTTGGTGGACTAGCAGCTAGCACTCAGCACTTTCAACACTGTCCAGCCACTGGGTTTAGTTAGTGCAATCTCAGTGCCAGTTTAAAGTCTGGGTAAAATGGGGAGGGTTACATCAGTAAGGGCAAGGAAGGAAGGATGAAAAAAGATGAGAAATTAAATATATCTGGACCTGGTGATCCATAATGGCGACACGTTATGGGGGCATATTCAAAAATATTTTAAATCAAGATAATGGCATTAAACTAGTAGTAATTTCTAAAGATAAAGAGTAAATAACGTAAAAATGAAAATATTCTGGTGTTAACTTGATTTTGTTGCGTTGGTCTTGGTTAATTCATAATTTGTCTATTCCTAGTTGACAAAAATGCTTGTCGATCCATTCACTTAACTTAACTCTTCCAAACAAACCCATTACATTCTACTGTCCTCTGTAAAAAGTGATAGTTAATAAAGACACCTGAAATGTAATGCTGATTCAAAGGCATTTGAACGTCTAGACATCACGCATTGTAAAGGTCAGACAAGGTGCATGACATGAATTATATATCATGCTGGAAGCACTGTATCAATTACAACACATTTTTCTCTAACAGAACCAAAAAAAGAGAGGGACCCAAGCAGCACTCGTGCCATTTTCCAAAGAGCCAACCGATTCCTGTCCCGTGACCGAGAACAGCCGAACGGCAGCCCTCCATCTCCTGTGCGGTATTACGAGAGAGGACACCCTCTTCCCAACAACTGCAGCCCTGAACGCAAAGCCACTATTCCCTTCCGAAACCCTGAACTGGGCCTTCCGTCATTCAGGAGGCGCCATAACACGCTCACCAATGAAGCCATGAGTGGCCTTTCTCCTCTACGCTGTATGACCTATTCGAACTTTAGACGTGGTGACAGTCAGTCACGTGCAAGTCCTCGTTCATGTAGCCCAAGGTCTAACAATGTCTCTCCGCACCGGCAATCCCATCACAGGGGCTCGACCTCGCATCTCCATGTGAGCTCTCACGCTTCGTCCAAACGAGCTTCTCGGAAATGCAGTCCAGCCACACGACGAGCCTCGGTGGTCTCACAGACGCACTCGCCGTCTCAAGTATCTGCCTCTAACAGATACACAGATTCATCAAGCCACTCGCAAAAGCGAAGTCCTTCCCAAAGTTCATATGGCCAGCACAGCCTGGACTCAGAAAAGCTGTATCGTAACCTACAATCAATTGCCAGTTCAGCAGAGTCAGACACCTCTCAACAGGGAAGAAACGGCTGGTCAAAAAGGTCTAAGTCCAAAATAGAAACTGACAGTTACTGCTACGAAAATGGCCGAAGCAGCCGCAGTAGTGGTCGAAACAGTCGGAAAAGTGGACGCAACACTGGTTGCACCAGCAGAGAGTTCTCACCACCGGGTAGTGAGTACAACAGAAATCAATTTTCCTCAAAAGGAAGTCATATGACTGGGTATAACAGTCGCACAAGTGATTGCAACACAGTCTCTAATAGCCATGACAGCTCACCTCCTCGTCGTAAATATGATCAAAATGGTCACAGCTCAACAGGTGACAGAAGACAAAACCATTACCGAGGTGATAAAGAACAACCTTCATCAAAGTTATCCACATCAGACAGACACTCCAGAATGGATCTTAGCCAATCACAGGAGTCCTGGCACGAGACACCACACTCTACCATCAGCCCAGCTTCTCCAGAGTTGCCGCATAACACCTCGACATCCAATCAAACCCAAGTGGAAACCACAAAATCAGACAACCAGGCTACTGAAAGAAGCCGTAGCACTATTCGGCGTGGTCTGGAGGCACTGATACTATCTGAAAACACAAGGTCGAAGAGCCAGCCACCTTTGCCAGAGATGACCATAGAGGACTACGTGGTCATCGCTGATATCCCCAGAGTAAATCTGTACCCAGAAGAAGAAGAGGCGATCATAGTGAGAAGGAGGCCTCAGAGTCGAAGTCCACGTAGAGACAAACAACACAGGTCAGAGAGATACAGGAACGGGTTGGGTTGATTTATTAATCATGATTGTTGTTAGCATTTACACTGATAAAATCTTGGTAAAAAAGCAGGCAAACTGGAGACAGTAACCATAGTGTCTTTGTGCCCAATAAGGATAAAGTAGTCACTTTTAATATTGGTTAATGTTGGCCACCCGTGTTATCCACTCCTGTTTGGTTCAGTTCGTGTTTTTGAATATACAGCAGTGTTAGGTTAGTATTAGTGTCAGTGTTACATTTCCACTAGACGGTGTTAAATTTCCCAGATTCCCCTTCTCTCTTTGTTCTCTGTGAGTTCGTCCTCATTCCTTACGTATATGGCAACACTTCCGATGGTTCGTTTTCCTCTCTTTTGTTTCCTGGGATTTCACCAGAACATATTAATGACTCTTACTCTCTTGATGTGGTGGATATGCATGATGCATGGCGTTTGGCAAAGGACTTAAATATCTTTCTTTGTGCTCTTTGTGGGTCTTAGAATCTAGGGGTGCCAGAGCCAGAATCCTGTCCTCACCGAACATGCTTTTTTAAAATTATAATCATTGCATCTTTTTCATCTAGCAGTCAATGCACATTTCTGGCACTTAATTGTGTTATGGTAGTGTAGCCTGGTTTAGCTTATCCTGAGTGTTAGAAGTGCTTAGAAATTAACAAAAGAAAATAACTGAACTGAACATTTTTGAAAATAGAAAGCAACCTGTTGTATGCAGTGAAGATTCTGCTTAGAGCAAAACTACCACTGAATGTGGTCTTTGAAATACATGCGGTAAGGTAATTTAATTGTGTGAAAAAAAATGTTTTAGGTGATTGGTTCGATCCCCGGCCAGGCTCGATTCCCGTCTCTGTGTGCATGGAGTTTGCATGGTGCTTGGTGGGTTTCCTCCGGGTACTCCGGTTTCCTCCCACAGTCCAAAGACATGTAGGTTAGGCTAATTGGCGTTCCCAAATTGCCCGTAGTGTGTGAATGAGTGAGAGTATGTATGTGTGTTTGTCTGTGCCCTGCGATGGATTGGCACCCTGTCCAGGGTGTACCCTGCCATGTGCCCTTAGTCTCCTGGGATAGGCTCCAGGCCCCCTGTGACCCTGAATACAGGATTAAGTTGTATAGATGAGTTTTAGGTGATCATTCATTCTACACTTCTATACTGCCTACCCTGTACAGGGCCGCAGGAGTCTATCCCAGGAGACTTTGGGCACAAGGTGGAGAAACACCCTGGATGGGGTGCCAGTCCATCACAGGGCACACAATCACACACACACACTCCCGTACTCATTCTCAAACTACGGGCAACTTGGGAATTCCACTTAGCCTAATCTGCATGTCTTTGGACTGTGGGTGGAAACCAGGGTACCCGGAGGAAACCCACTAAGCACGAGGGAATTTTCATGTTATTTTAAGATACTGTATTTTCACATTATAATATTAAAATATCTTATCTTGAAATAATGTGAAAAGATCATTTCATATTTTTAACCTGAAAGCATTTCATGTTATAACTAAAAATATTTTGCTAAAAAAACATCTTGTTAACAACATACTTACTGTATACGCTGTATACTTAAAAACATGAATCATTTTTCTTACGTGGCAGCAATACACTTCTGTAGTAACATGATAATATCCCAGAATCAATCTGCCATTTGCCATTCCATAATTTGTGTGTTTCCGTCCTGGTTGGCAAGCGTGTGGGAGTGAACCAGTAAACTTATCGAGACGCATCAAGCAATTCTTCCCTCAGTTTAACTTTAACAAGTGGAAAAAGGGTTTAAGCCCAGGTCTAACTTTTGTGCCTTGATATTTCACGGTTTGTTTTTTTTCTACACCATAGCTAATGCTGCCTGAGCTTGTCCATAAAGATTTGTAAATCACATAAGGATTTGTCGCAAAAATTATGAGCATTTAAGCTATATTAAAATTTCCTGTCATTTTACTTTCCATTTTACTTTCTCTCAGCTATAGAGAAGAGAGAGAAGGCTGTGGTGAATATGTAGAGCCGGAGGAACGAGGGAGAGGGAGAGAGAGAGGGCGAGACCGTAGAGAGAGGGAGAGGAGACGCCATGACAAGGACACAGGAGTCTCATCAGAAACCAACAGCACCATCTCAGGCATTACACAGGTTTCACAGGTGAAAAACATGCCACCTGTTTTCACAATGCAACTCACATGGATAATTAATGATACTCCAGTACGTGTAACATAAGATGCATGAATCTTAGTTTTTTCACTTTTTGAAACCAGAGCTAGTGTGACTATTAAAACCGTATCGGTAATTGGCATGGTCATGTGATGGGATCATGAAACTTCACGAAACCTTAGTCTCAATATGATTAACTCACTCACTCATCCTCTATACCGCTTTATCCTGTATAAAGGGTCTTGGGGGGCTTGAAGCCTATCCCAGGAGAATCAGGGCACGGGGCGGTGTATACCCTGAAGAGGGTGCCATTCACACACTGGGCAATTTGGGAATGCCAATAAGCTTCATCTTTGGACTGTGGGAGGAAACCCTGGGGAGAGCATGCAAACTCCACACACACACACACACACACACACAAATCCCAAGGCAGGAATCAAAGTTTTGTTACGTTTTGTCTTTATATGAATCCAGCATGTTAAAACTCCCTTATGTGGTATAAGTGGTTCTGCGCTGTTATTTCAGAGGTGAAAATATGACCTAATCCCAGTAAAAATATTAATTTTAGCTTTTCAAATTAATATCTATTGATGCAGGTGTTTGCATCAATAGATGCAAATAGTGATGAATAGTAGCTTATTAGTAGCTTATTTTAAAATAGATTATTAAATCCTCAAATTACTCAACATTTTAATTTCACTTATAGCGCAGGTTAAACATCAAGCAGATGTCTAAGTACAAAGCAAAGTACTACCTATATTCAGCAGTCGATTTAAGACGCGCCAACAAGTTTGATGCATGCGCAGCACGCTGTCAAAGCTTCTGGTGTATAATCTGGCACGAAAACCATTCATTACTTCACTTCTACTCGACATTTTGATTTCATTAGTGGCACAAGTTTAACTGCAGGCAGATACCTAACGACTGGCATAGTTTCATGAACTTCTGTTGAGCCAGTTTTGCTTGATGCTGTGACAAAATCTGGCTGGACAGACATACAGGCATACAGACATACAGACAGAAATTTTTCTGAGACTGGTTTCTGGTCCTCCAATGTACAGTATGAAACATAAATATATCACTGAAAGAGTGAGGTCTGACCAATGTACAGACAAAACCTTTCTTTTTGATTATTTATATAGATTGTGTATGTCTGTAGAAAGGTGTGTTCTTTCGTGAATTGCAGAGATCGAGAGAAGAAAGCAGCTCCTTACTGAGACATGAGGGGAACCAGTCTGACTCTGCACTGATGCAGGTAACCTTTACCTCACACACACACACACACGCGCGCGCGGCCTGATGAGTTATGTTGGAGGGTTTGGTGTTCAGTTTCATCCTCAGACAGAGATGTGTTACTATGCTACACACAGATAGATGTCTCATTATAAAGTTAGTTATGAGCCCTCAGACTTTATAAGCCGTTGAGGTTTCGCGCCTTCATGATTCGCGCCTCGAACACGGAAGTCACGTGACTGGCTGCTCGCGACAAGTGTGACTGCGCTCGAAAACCGCAGACTGACTGTGGGTTTAAATAACTCCGCGTTTACTCTTTTGCGCGGAAGAGCTCAGTAAAGTCATTCATAACATCCAGACTCTTCAGAATAAAATGTGAACTCTAAAACTAATACGCTCAGTTCGTTTTATCCCTCATAAGAGACTATAAACGGAGCTGCATGATACATTTGAACCCAGATGAGTTGCTGACTTGAGATAAAGTCACTGTACGGAAACGGAGTCTGCGCGTAACAACTTCATCTCTTCCTGTTTCATGCCTTCACTCGGCTCACATCACTCAACCATGACGGTGAGTCCCTGCATTCATCTTACATTACACTGCAAACATGATCTCTGTGTGTGTGTGTGTGTGTGTGTGCAGGTGAACAAGGATGAAGGGGGCGTGTCTGATTCTCAGCAGATGTTTTTGCCCTATTGAGCACTCACATTACATCATGTAGTAGTTTATAGATAAAAGGAAATATTATAAGGAATCATGGAAATGGTGGCTCAGGGTCCAGGGTTCGATCCCCGCCTCAGTTCTGTGTTTCTGCGTGCAGTTTGTATGTTCGTGCTTGGTGGGTTTCCTTTGGGTACTCTGGTTTCCTCCCACAGTACAAAGACCTGCAGCCATTTATTTGGCGAGTGTGTGTGTGTGTGTGCCTTTGTGCCCTGTAATGGACTGGCACTCCTTCCAGTGCGTACCCTGCGATATATATACTGAATGTGGCCATGACTTCACATGGAATTTAATCACACTCATAAGCGCCGTCTATTGAATTTCGGAATGAAGGCATAAGATTGCGTTTATTAAGTTCATTTTCAATTTTTCGCTCACAAGCACGTATTAAAAATGTACAGCGCCATCTGTTGAATTTTAAGATGGACGGAAAATTTTTTCAAGGTCGATTTTTTTATGATATAAGTTTGACATTTTCCCCTTCCCTTTAAATTTCAAATTAGCTCATCTTCTCTGCCCGTGGGCCGATTACGATGAAACAAAGCCTATATGTTACCTCAAGCTGGGTCAAAATACACATGTGAAAAACTCATTCAGTAGTTTTTACGTGAGGCATTCACAAACAAACAGACAGACAAAAATGTATTCATATAATATGCACAACCATTGTTCATTCCATGTGTTTTATTAAATTTAGTTGCAACCATACGACTGTTTCCTGACCTGGCCATTTCTCTTTTGTCAAACACATCTTTTTAGGGTGTCTAAAACATTTTAAAAAACATGATGTAAGACCACCCCCCCCCCCCCCCCCCCATGTATGGCCCACCCTGTGTGTATATCAAATCTTGGGATATTTTTTCTAACCTAACCCTGCTTTAAAATTCTCCACATCTCTATCCCTGGCCTGACGTTTGTGATGCACTTTGTTCACTTATATTCTCTAACAAATCTCAGAGGGATTCATAGAATATTTGTAATTTTTAATGACGTTAAATTACACACAAGTGGACTATATTTTACTAATTAGGTGAATTAAGGCAGTTGGTTCCACTGGTTCCATTTTAGTTAGGGGGATCAGGGAATGAATACAAATGCACACTACACTTTTCAGATTTTTATTTGTAAAAGATTTTCAAAATCATTTATCATTTTCTTTTCACTTCACATTTTTGTGCCACTTTGTCTATCACATAAAATCCCAATAAAATAGCATTTTTACATTTGTGGCTGTAACATGACAAAATGTGGAAAAGTTCAAGGGGTATGAATACTTTTTCAAGGCACTTCAGATCATCAAATAAATAAAATTTTGCACAAAGATAACCTGAGTAAATATAAAATGTAGTTTTTAAATGACTTCATTTATTAAGAGAAAAAAAGCTGTCCGAACCTACTTGGCCCCATGTGAAAAAGAGATTGTCATCATCGTTGACATTTCCCTTGCTAAATCATGAATGAACTGTGATTTTTGGAAAGATGAGTTAAATATCACTTGGCACACCCGAGATTACTTTACTGCCAGACGAGTTGAATTACGAAATCACTTAAATAAACAGATGCGAAACAAAGTAATAGACACGTATTAGCCATTTCTAAGGCCTTGGGACTCCTGTGAACCACGGTGAGAGCCATTAACCACAAACAGAGAAAACTTGGAGCAGCCGTGAACCTTCCCAGGAGCGGCCGGCCTAACAAAATTACTCCAAGAACACAACGACAACTCATCCAGGAACTCATAAAAGAATCCAGAACAGCATCTAAAGAACTACAGGCCTGACTTGCCTCAGTTAAGGCCATAAGAAAGAGACTGGGGGCAAAAATAGCATCCATGCGAGAGTTCCGAGACGAAAGCCACTGTTGACCAAAAAGAATACAAAGGCTCGTCTCACATTCGGCAAAAAATATCTTAATTATCCCAAAGACCCCTGAGCACATATTCTGTGGACTGATCAGATCAAAATGTAATTTTTGGAAGGTGTGCATCCAATTACATCTGGAGTAAAACTAAATATAATTTCATAAAAAGAACATCATACCAACAGTGAAACATGGTGGTGGTAGTTGCTCTGGATAACGGAGTGTGTCGCAAGTGGGGACCCCAAGTACAGCCATATCATTAGAAATTACACTAATCAAAGGATGTGTTTTATTCTAGTCAGGATCGTGGTGTATCTGTAAACCTGGAAACGAGGCACAATTCTTCCCCTGGATGTGACATCAGTGCCTCACGGCTAAATAAAAACAAGTGATTTTTTAAAATGATAGTTATTATATAACTATAATATAAGTTGATGCCACTTATGTTAGAGCTATTCATCTACACTTTCTGAGCGGCATATTTTCTAATATTACATTAAAAAAAGCTGTCCGAACCTACTTGGGGCCAAACGTTTCTGTTACATGTACAGTATGTAAACCCACTAAAATGTTTATAAATGTAAAGCATTTTGATTTTGCAATAATAAACATGTTAAACATGTAAGTGCTTCACTGCAAAAATAACATCCTCAAATAGGTTTAATAATCTGTTATTTAGTTTATTGTTATAGTATAATAAGTATAGTTTATTGTTTATTGTTATAATATATAAGTATGCTTGTAATATAAAGTAATATATGAATTTTACTAGATTCAAAGCATGTTAGCTTAATAAGATGTTTTTTTCTGTTTTAGTGTTTAGGTGCTCTGTTTCATTTCTCTGTGCGCCTTTGCAACGTATTGCATTATGTAAAAATAAATCGATAACTTTTATAATGAGAGGTAACCAATATAACAACTTCACATAGGTTACAAAATAATGAATACCCATAATTGTATAGAAATGACATACAGATATTGACGCATCAACACAAGAAGGAGTTCCTGGAGGCAGGGGCGGATATAGAAAATTATTCATGGGGTGGCAAGGGGGTGGCATTAAAATTATGAGGGGTGGCAACACTGAAGCAAGCATCCTTGCATGGTTTTTGTGGATTCAAGGAACGCTATGTTTATTCGGTGTATACACTAGGGTGCACATTTTTACATTGTCCTATGAAAATGAAATAAAGGCTGATGTGTGATTGGAACTGGATTGGAACGTCAGATAAATGTGAAACTCTTTTATTTTTAGAACACTAGGACACTAGTGCTGGGGTGGCAAATGGGGTGGCAAGGCTTTTTCTTAGGGTGGCAACTGCCACCCCGTGCCACCCCGGTAGATCCGCCCCTGCCTGGAGGACAAACGTTTGCTCTCTGTAAGTCTGACTGTTATATCTGAACGGTCGCAGGTTAAGCTAACAGTTGTAATGTGACTTTTTTTTTTTTTTTAAAGCTCAACTCTTTGGACCTGAAAAAGGGATGGATGTTCATGCTGGACAACTGTGCAGAAGTAAGAAGATTTATTTATTATAAGCTTTATTTATTATTGTATAAAAATGATTTTTTCCCATTTTAGACATTTAAAATCTATGTGTCTAAAGACACCATAGCGTGCACAAGTCAGCGCCTTGAGTCGGCCTTCATTTTTTTAAATAGTTTGCTTCAGTAGAGCCAGAGATGTATTTGTAATGTAGTCCTGAGGAACAGTCTCTCCAGGCTTCCTGAAGGACTTTTTGTCTCGCATTTTACAGAGGAATGTTTTTTTGACCTATGAATCATTCGAGCATAAAAAGTATTAAGTCCTGACCCAGTGAGAATCAGATGCATGTGATGACAGACATCAGTCCGGTGTGATTAATATACTGCTGATGCTGAATGCTGAGTGGTTGGAACGGATGAAAGGGGAAATGAGGTCGCTGCTGAGGTTTATATAAACAATCAGCTTTGAAATCGTATCCTTAGGCACTTTGCAGTCTCTCGCAGTAAAACGTTTGTTCTCATTTCTTTCATTTAATCAGCGTCATTTATTTAATGTAATATAAATGAAGAAATGATGAGGGCTTAAAACTTTTGCAAATTACTGTATACAGTATATAAAATATAGATTATAAACATGCTTTCACTATTTCTGTGTGTGTGTTTAGTGGAAGAAGTTCTGGTTTGTTCTGGACAGCTCTGGACTGAAGTACTACACCCACCCCGACGCTGAGGAGGTGAGAGTGATGATCTGATTGGAAAGTCTAATTAAAGTCACACTGATGTGAACGTTATGTGGGGCCTTTGGCTTAAATGCAAATTAATTGTTTTTTTTATTGATCGATTGGTTAAACCTGGCTCGGGTTGCTACTATTGATCTGGGATTATAATCCTGATTATATAAAAATCCTGATGTAATCATGAAGAAACCTTTCTGTATTGTTGATTCTCTAACAGGCGGATGGTCCCGATGGAGAGATCGATATTTCATGCTGTCTAGACGTGGTGGAGTTTGAAGCGGATAAGAACTATGGCCTTCAGATACACGTAAGAGCTTTAAAATTATATTTAAAACCAGTAGGTCCTTCTTAAACATTGTAGTTTTGAATACAAGTCTTTACCGAGCAAATACAGAGAGAGTGAGATCGGCGACCTGATTGAAGGACAACACTGTTGACTCAGCCAACGATGACACAATTTAGAGAAGTTATGATGCAATATGCAATATGAGGCAATAAATCATGCCTCAGTATGGTGCGAAAAACAGGAAGCCATGTGTATCCTTCACTGAGACTGACTGACACACAGATAAACCACGCCTGAATCACTACCAGATGGCCGGCACAAGGTCACATGACTGTATTTCTATGCTTTTTGAAATTGTGTAATAGTAACGCTGTTTGAAATCGTACAGTTCGGTACAGGACGTTCTGTCGTGATCAGAGTGAACGCGGGCTAATTTTAACTGCCGCGGTGGAATTCTCACCGTTAATTCAGTTAATTCAAATGAATGCTTCAAAGCGTTTTTTAAAAATGTTCTAATGTTCGAGATAAACATTTACATCATCAAATAAACATCAACGAATGATGTAGAAGTTGAAAAGGAAAGATATAAAAGGAAAAACACAGCCTTCATATCCTGATGTGCTGCTCACACACACACACACACACACACACACACACACACACACACACACTGTACACAGATAAACGGGTAGAACAGATTTCAGTATCACTTCAGAGATACGCAATTGGTACAGGTCCAAAAAAGTTAACATTTATTTAACATTTATTTATTTAACTTTGTCTGTGTGGAATTTTGAAATTGTATAATTATCGCAAAAATCGACAGACATACTTTAACTGACTGAGTGCATTTGAAAACGCAATCGCACACTTATAAGCAGGTTTTTAAATAAATGTACAGCACTATCTATTGAATTTTGGAATGAACTAAAATTTACCGTGAAGTTCCAAGAATGAAGGTTCACACGTTTATTAAGTAGATTTCAATTTCACACTCATAAGCGCATATTTGGAAATGTACAGCGCCATCTGTTGAATTTTGAGATGAATTTTTCTCTGATATAAGAGCATTTTCCATTTAAATGTCAAAGTAGAGTATCTTCTCTTCCTGTGGCAAACGATTGCAATGAAATAAAGCTTATATGTTACCTCAAGCTCAGACAAATCCATCTGTGAAAAACCCATTAAAATTAAAATTCATTTTTTTAAGATTGATATGTTCGGTTGTAAAATGTTGCAGTTCCTCTGCATTCCTGCAGGTGGTGTGAAATCACACTGTGTGGAATCTCATGTATGAGGAGCTAATTATTTTCATATTTTGTTTAAATGGGAAGAAAATCTGGGGGAAAAATCATATCGGATCAGGATCTTTATGAAATCGTGATACTTACAGAATCGCAATACAAATCAAATCGGCACAGTGGTATGGTGATGATATTCTAATATGCAGAATGTCCTTTAGATATGTCTTGTTTAAACGCACTGTTGTTTGCAGTATTTTCTGTAGTGTCCTGCACCTAGATGCGTAGACATAGTTATGCTTTTTAAAGAAAGAAAGCTTTGTGGAAACATGGAAATTATGTCAGATTTGATAGTGTTTACTGTTTTACAGGTTAAATTTATAATAATGAAAAAAACTGCAGTTTTACTGTATTAACTACTGTGACTTAAAAACTCAGGTATGAACCAACCCATGATGGTTGCGTACCGTTACACTGCTGGTTTCATGTGATTTTGTCATCGGCATATAGAGATAGAGGGAATTCTGGGAGGAGTAGGAAATCAGAGAGAGGGTTAAAACTTATCCGTGTCTGTGCTGTGGTCGCTTGTCTACAGATGCAAGATGCAGAAATCACACTGTCAGCCATGACTTCCCGCATCAGGAGGAACTGGATCGACATCCTGCAGAAACGCATCAGTACCGCCGAATCGCCCGACAGCGCGCGGTACGGAGCATCCAATCTTCACTCTTACCTGGAGACAGGGTTCTTCCTCTCTGATTACTCTATCTGTGGATTTGCCATCAAACTCATGACATTTTTTAGAAAACATTCCCAGCTAGAACTGTTAAATACCAGCAGAACGCTTTAAGAGCCTAAAGCAGGAAAGCGCTTGAAAAAAGCACTTTCTAAAAGTGTTCTATATAAATGTTGATATATGTTTAAAAAAACACTTAAGGAAAACATCTTTAAAAGGGTGCCATTACTTTTTGATGGGAGCATTCTGCAATACAGCTTTTTCAAAAGTTTTTTTTTTCTATTCTGACTATAACCTTTGATTAAGGGTTACCTGTGATAACCTTTGACCTATATCTGATCATCTTCCTCAGACGTCGAGACAGCAGCGGCACCTCGCACCACGGGTTCTCGCGTCCGGATCGGCACGATTCCGGGTCGGAGCGCACGAGCCTGTCTCACGACGACCCCGACATGATGTCGTTGCCCCTGACCAATCACCGCGAGGCAGGCGTGGGCCGAGACATGGAACAGGAAAAGCGCCTGGGGGACAGGACTAAGTGGTTCCAGGAAGCCGTCTCGGACAGAGAGACCGACAGCCCGTGGGACAAAGTGCAGCTGAAAAAGGGGGCGGTAGCTTGCGTTACTCAGCGGCCACAGGTTCCCGAGACGGTGGCGGGGACGGACATCGAGAGGAAGTGGGAGGATTTTGAGAAGATTCCTGCTGCGGAGATGAGGTCTTTATCTCTGATTGGCTCAGACGCCCCGCAAGGAAGCAGCGACGCACTACAGACTGAGGTATTCCACCGAGACGTCTCATCCACTCATTTACTCACTCATTACTCATACTGCACTGAGTAGAGACAGACGACAGATAACGAATTATATTAGTGAGAATTCACATCACAGTCCACACTGAGTTTCATTATTAGTATATACATATCTAGAATAATATATAATAAATTATCTGAAAGGTACAATATCATTGACAAACTTTATGATCAGACGTGCCACGCCTCTGTCCCCTGTCCTCAGGTGCTGTCTCTGAGGAGGCAGGTCGAGCTGCTGCGTAACGGCCGAACCGGATCTGGGTCTGCGGTTCCCTGCGGCCCGGGGTCGAGCTGCGCCTCCAGACTGGACGTGTTAGAGAGAGAGCACAGGGAGAGACTGCACGAGATGGAGCGAGCGCATGAGAGAGAGAGGAGAGAGATGGAGACTCAGAGGGAGCGGATGCTGGAGGAGGAGGCGCGCCACGCGGCACAAGGTGAGTCCCGGCTGGGTGGTGTCACTGGTGTCACTGTGTTACTGTGTAGAGCTGAGTGAGAGTGAGCGTTGTGTCGTGTGTCTGCAGCGATCGAGGCTCTGAGGAGGGCTCACCAGGAGGAGCTCGAGCGAGTGAGACGCGGGGAGCAGACGGGCTCCGCCGGACCGCAGTGAGTGCATGGAATTACGCCACTCTGGACATTTCTATTGCACAACACACTGCAAACCAAAGTTACCAGTAAAGTCGACTAAAAGATCAAGTTTTATGTCCTTTTTGAAACTTTTATTATTTCAAATACGGTGCTGTGAAAAAGTATTTGCACCCTTCCTGATTACCAAAGATAACCCGAGTAAACACAAGAATGCAGTTTTTAAATGACGATTCCATTTATTAAGTGGGGAAAACGCTGCCCAAACCTACCTGGGCCTATGTGAAAAAGTAATTGCGCTCAAACCTAATAACGGGTTGCGCTACACGTAGCGGCATTAACTGCAATTAAGTGTTCGTGAAAACTGATACTGAGTCTTTCACAACGCTGTGGAGGATTTTGGCCCGCTCTTCTTTGCAGAATTGTTTCAATTCATCCACACTGGAGGTTTCTTCAATCAGGGTGTTGGTGGCGCAGTGGTAGGTTTCTCGCCCGCCATGCAGAAGGCTCGGGTTCGATTCCCAGATAACGCCCAAACCCCAGTAACTGGATGAATGTCGCAGTCCCACGCTGAAGGATAAAAGTAGGAGTGTTGCATCCGGTGTTAAAAAAAAAAAAAACCTGTGCCAGGGTGTTGAGTGGATCGATGGTAACATCTATAGCGACCCATTTACGGGAGTAGCCGAAAGACTACCACTGAAGCATGATCAGCCTGTTTAAGGTCCTGCCACAGCATCTCAATCTGGTCTGGATTCAAGTCCGGATGTTGACTAGGCCACTCCAAAACCTTCTTTTATTTATTTATTAATGGTTGAGCGATTCAGAAGTGGACTTGCTGGTGTGAATCATTTAAGTCTGACAAAAATGCAAAAAAAAAAAAAAAAAAAAACCACACGGGCAGGGGGCATATACTTTTTAACAGCACTGGGAGTCATGCCTAAGATTCCATTGAAGCGCTTCTGATGTCAAATGAAAGTGTCCTTCAGGTGGTTTAATCATGTTTTGTTGAAGGTTTGCTCGATTGTACGTCGCGTCTTAAATAAAAACAAATATCCAAAAATTCCATCTCACATCCTCTATACCGCTTAATCCTGTATTCAGGGTCATGGGGGGCCTGGAGCCTATACCAGGAGATATGGTGCCAATGCATTGCAGGGCACACACACACACACACACCCGGAGGAAACCCACCAAACACGAGGAGAACATGCAAACTCCATGCACACAGAGACGGGAATCGAACCCGGACCCTGGAGGTGCAAGGCGTCAGTGCCAAACCACTACACCACCAAATCAACAGCAGAACTCTAATGTAATTGTCAGGATTCAGCGTCCCCTAAATAAAGCGTATAGCGCAGACTGTCACTGAGTAATGTTCTCTATAAATATATATCGCATGATAATGACTAAGACGTGCCGTGAGTGTGATGTGATGGATGAGGAATAAGATAAGGGGGATTATTTAAAGCACACTCTCTCGTCTCTCTCCTTTCCTGCCATATTATTAATGATAATAGGAGTAGAAAATAAAATACATTCTGTAATTAATGATCTGTCACCTGGATATCTGTCAGCGCTCTGAGTGTAGCCTGCAGCTTTTAAACAGAAATGGAGGGAATAGAAACGCACGAGTCTTAAACCTCAGCAGCAGGGAGGCAGTAATACCGAGGGATGCGCTGGGAATTCAAATCATTCTTCGCTGGGAGGTCGAGTCGCATTGTCCCGCAGTTACGGAGTCGGATATACAGCATGAGGGGCGTTCGAGTCAAACCGGGACTTTTGATTGCGAGCAGTGGGTATAATAACAGGGGTATAAACTCGGGTGTAAAGTCACGACTCGGCTCTTCTCTCTTGACTAACAGCTGTGTAGGGCGCGGGAGTGTCGCACAGAAGGGCTTCGACAAAAGGAACAAAGGTGGAGAGGGAACTAAATAGATTTTCAATGAATCGCTTCAATCAATCAACAGATCAATTAACCCATTAAAGCAGACATCTGTTCTCCAGTCAATGAATAGATCATCGCATGTGTGTGTGTGTGTGTGTGTGTGTGTGTGTGTGTCAGGTCCGAGTGCGTGTCTCTGCAGCAGGAGTTGGACGGTCTCTCGGAACGTTACTCTCAGAGGTGTGTGGAGCTGACGCAGTTACAGGACGCCACGGGACAGAGACACACACTGATGGAGGAGACGCACAGAGAAGTGGAACTGCTGCGCAGAGAGAACCAGGTGCAGGACAGAGAGAGAGAGAGAGAGAGAGAGAGAGAGAGCAGTCCAGGCAGTTCATACTGTGCACTCGTAGTTTAAATAAGGCGCCTTAATGGCTCTTTGGATGGTTACAGGTGCTAGAGGAGGAAAGGGAGGATGAAATCAAAAGCAAAAAAGCAAACAAAAAGAAAGGAAAAAAAGCCTCATGTAAAAAACATCAACAACAAAAAAATGTTATACATTTTTTATACATTTTTTAAAAAATTATACATTTTTTAATAACAAAGGAGAAAATAATGAAGAAGAAAGGAATCGGAAAAAGAAAGAAAGAAAAAGTTAATAATTTTAAGAAAAGCAGAATGATAGAGTGAGATCAGGAGAATATGAAATAAAAAGGGTGTGAAAGAAAGAAAGAAAAAAAGAAAATGGAATGAAAAGCAACAACCTTAAAAAAGACAGGAAGAAGGAAGTGCTCATGTAAAAAAGGCTCGACTGAATAAAATAAGCGAAACCACGAAGCAAAAAATTGAAGAGTAGAAAGAAAAAGAGGTAGAAAGAGAAAGGAACAAAAAAGTTAATTCATTCAAGAAAAGCAGAATGATCGAATAAGATCAAGAGACAGGGAAGTAAAAAGAGGTGAAACGATTAAAGAAAATAGAACGAAAGAAAGAATCTAGTTAATAAAGGAAAAGAGAATCCAGTTGAATGGAAAGATGGAATAAGAGGAAAAAGAGAGGAAACAGAATAAAGGAGGCAGTAATGATAAAAGAAAGAAAGAAAAAAAGAACCAAAACAAGAGAAAGAGATAAAGAATGAAACATGAATATTTGAAAGTGATGAAACAAAGAGTTCTACAGAGAGAGAGGAATAAAAAGCGAAATTAAATGCAAGAACCCTAATAAAAACTAAATAAGAAGGAAGGACTCGTGTCAAAAAGCTTGACTGAATAAAATAAAGAGAAGAGTGAGGTAACAAAGAAAAAATAACTAAGAGTAGAACCTACGAAGAGAGAGCAAGGAAAGATAGAAAGAAAGAATATAACCAAGATAAAGAGAATCTGGTTGAAGCGGACGGATGAAATGAACGAAAGATCAGGAGAAGAAACAGAATAAAGGAGGCAGTAATGATGAAAGGAACTGGACAGAAGAAGAACAAAAACAAGAAATAAAAAATGAAACAAAAATATTTGAGAAAAGTAAAATGATGTGATGAGAGAGAGAGAGAGAGAGCGAGTACTGTATGTGATATTATATAATAAGTACTGATGTGAGTGAAGCAGAGCTGCTGATTGGACGCTGAGTTTTCACATCAACACTAATAAATTCTTTCAAAACCAAACACAATTTTTTTTTTATTCTAGCAGAATGAAATAACAACGGTGTGTGTTTGAGTTTTCAATAGTCGGTGTTTACTGTAAAGGGTAGACGTTGTACTGAGGCGAGAGTGAACCTGATCCATTAGACGACCCCAGTGCTCCCAGTCCGTGTGGCGTCACAGACACCAGTGGCAGTGGGTATGATGGCGCTGTGTTAGCGCTCCTGGGCCCGTATTCACAAAGCTTCTTAAACCTAAAAGTTGCTCATAGTGACGAAATTCTAAGAAAAATCTTAGAATTACGTCATTTTCTTAGAATTTTCCCTTAAATTTAGGATTAAATCTTAGTAAAGATAAAAATGATTCACAAAACATCTTATCCCTAAAAACAGCTCCTACGGTAAAAATAGTTAAGAGTAGAGATGAGGACTTTTAAGAGGCTTAAGAGTTTCTCTAGCAGAGGACGAAATGGCGGAAAGAAGAAATATTCTCCAAACACTGAACGTGAAGCTAAAAGTAAACGCTGCTCTTCTGTCCAGTCTGGTTTTCTTGTTCTTTTACTTCCTTCCATCTCTCTTGGATTGTTCACTACATACCATCCAAATGTGCAACTTAAATAAACTGTCCTGTAATCATGTACATTGTAAAAGCTGAGACATTTTGCTCCCATCAATCTGAAATGGTTTACAAGTAATAAAATCTGTTTAGTAAATAAATGTAAGAACTTAAATATACTAACGACTGTGTGGAAATTGGTTGTTTCAAAAATCGACACATTTTCAACATTTGGCTGTTTGATGATCTTATAAGATATTTAGCCTATAACAGAAACTTTACATAAAAGTAGCCTGTAGTCATGATTATACAATGTCATTATATACAAACATGATTTATGATTTCACTGTCTGTTCTATTATCATACAGTCTATTTTCACAAAGAGCCCATTTCAAGACCTTTGCAGAGGTCAGAGGTTATTTTTTATCAACCAATCACAGTCCTTGATTGGCTGCATCATCCCTAGCAACGGGGTCAACCACGCCTCCGCACAAAATAAAGATAAAAGTTTTTGTTCTTTCCTTACTCAGACTTGCTCTGGGAAGTTTCCTAAATCACTTTTATTCTAAGACTCCCAGTTAGGACTTTTTAGGCTAAGATAGGAGCTCTCTGAGAGAAGCTTTGTGAATACGGGCCCTGTAGTTTAGCTTCCAGCTTCCTGCTAAAAGTGTTATGAGCGTGTAGCCTTCACACACACACTGCTCCAGCACTGGAACTGTCACTCTGTGTGAGTCTCATTATCGCTTCCTGTGCCCACACGAACAGGAACTGCAGGCGCGCCTGAGCGAGGAGATGAGTCTCATGCGCTCCTTCATCACGGGTCAGAGGTCAGGGGTCGTCCCCGTCGGAAGCTACGAGCGCAGCGCCTCGGAACTGGAGGTGAGGTGTTTGTGTGTGTAACACTCCTTTTACAGTTTTGCTCAAAAGTTTACACACCCTGAAAGAAATTGTTAAACTTCACCATTTGACTGATAATGCAAAAAATATATATATTCTTATTTAAGGATAGCAGTCACATGAAGTCATTAATTTTCACGTAGTTGTTTGACTTCGTTTTCAAACTTAAGGATGACTGAAATCACCCTGATCAAAAGTTTACATTCCCTTGAATGCTGGGCCACATGATACACACACAGGGTTTATATGGCTATTAAACACTAGTGATGGGAAGTTTGGATCATTTTAGTGACTCGATTCTTTGAATCTTTTTTTGAGTCATTTAGACTTATTTTTCTCTGTTTCCCCGTACATAACCTACGGAGGTTTTGCGACGCTTTGCGCCCAGTAGAAAATGAACCAATCACTCTCCGAGATACTCGTTCTTCTACAGTCAGTGAGTTTCTCAGCTCACGTCCTCGGTGATGCACTGACTTGGCTGGATACTGCAGTATGGGGAAGACAAAAGAACTGCCAATTAAACTTTATAAAGCAGGAAAAGGATATAAAAAGATCTCTCAACACCTGGAAATGTCAGTCAGGGCTGTTCAAACTCTGATAAAGAGGCCAAGAAAGATTTCACCCACTCCTGCCAGAAGAATCGTTGTTGTTTTGCCTTCCAGGCAGATGAAGTTTCACTGGCCTTCCCAAATTGCCCGTAGTGTGTGTGTAAGTGTATGTGAGTGTGTGCGCCCTGCGATGGACATTCACAAGGAACATTCCAAGGTGCGTCCCCTGAACGAGTGAGAGGAAAGTGCTGTTATTGGGAAATAATGAGCGTCAGAGTAATAAGAGTACCCCTGTCCATCATGTTACTGATTATTTTCCATAATAATAACAGCACATCGCACATCAGCATTTATTTTCCTTTACTTGAACCCTGAAAAATTTTTAAATCAGAAATCAGAGTTTGGTTGCTACACGTCGCCCTCTGGTGGTCATCAACTGTAATGGTTTCTGGTATATTTTATATCATCTGCATAGGAAGATTTACAAAAGAAAATTGATTCACCAGTGTTTTCTTATTTATTTTTTAGATAAGATTCTTCTCAGATCTTTTGCCACTGATGTGCCTTTGATTTACCAGTAACGCCACAACATGCATCTGTCCTTATGCATATGGTATTTAGGGGTGTTATTATTGAGAGATATATTACCAGATTGAGATGGTTAAGAACGTTTGGTGCTTCTGGTGTTGGAACTTTAAAAATAAAAAAAATATCTTAACAGAAAAGTAAAGAAACATTTATGAGAATGTTGCTGCATGTAGCGCTTTAATCCCGATGTAACCCTAGTTAATGTGTGTGTTGCAGATGATGTTGCGAGCAAAGGAGAACGAGATCGAGTCTTTACACAAGGAGATCGGATGTCTCAGGAGCGAGATCCGGTCTTTAATAAAAGTAATGTCAGTGTGTGTGTGTCTGTAGGAGCTGGAATGTTTCGGGAATCGCTTATTTACATACATTTAAGCATTTGACAGACGCCCTTATCCAGAGCGACTTACATTTTTATTTCATTATACATCCGAGCAGTTGAGGGTTAAGGACTTGCTCAAGGGCCCAACAGGGACAACTGGCACTAGTCCGGTGCCTTAGCCACGGAGCTACCCCTGAGCTTACACAAGAGGCATTACACAATTAGTGATTTATTCATCTTTTCCTGGAGAACCCTTCAGGGTGCTATGTGATAGAAAGAATAATCTCAAGAGTAAAAAAAAAAAGTTAAAAACTTAGGAAGAAAACAATTGACAGAAAGAAAGAAAAGGTGACAGAATAATCTCAGGAGAAAGAATGATTTTATCTGGGTAAAAATAAGTGTCTGAAATAAAGATAAAGTGAAGTAAGAAAGAACAAACAAAAAAGGATTTATTCAAGAAAAAAGAATGATAGAATGAGATCAAGAGGAAAAAAAGAGGAGAAAGTATTGAAAAGGATAAAATGAGCAACTGAATGAGCTCAAGAGAACGAGGAATAGAAATAAGTAATAAAAAAAAGGAACGAGAAAGTAATGTAAAGGAGAAAAGTAATGAAAGAAAGGCTACGAAGAAAACTTCAAGGAAAGCAGTGATGGAATGAGATCAGAAAGTTCCGAAAAAAAAGGAGAAAGTATTTAAAAATGAAAGAAAGAGTTATATATTAAAAAAGATGCTCTAATATGATTCCGTGTGTGTGTGTGTGTGTGTGTGTGTGTGTGTGTGTGTAGGAGAAGCAGGATCTGAGCGAGCGTTATAAGACCGTGTATGTGGAGCTGTGTGGACTGAAGGGGCTCAGTGACATCGAGATCGGCTCTCTTAAAGAACACCTCCGGCTGACCAGCGCCGCCCTGGAGGAGGAACAGCAGCAACAACTGAGACCTTAAACCAACCACACACACGCATTAACTCGGACGCTTTCACCCGCCTCCGTCACAGACGTGATCAACATCCAGCATCATCCCGGAGGGAGAGACGTTTGTGTTCACTGAGAGAGACGCGAGGTGCTTCCTCTGCTGACTTTCTTACCACAAAATAAACAGAAACAAACCTTTCACATGTATTACTTTAAAACATATTTTAATCTGATACGTGTCAAGTGTTTTATTCCACTGCGACAAGACCGTACGTTCACACAGACATGATGCTTTAAGACTTTGGTTTTAAGGGCAATTCATTTAAAAACGTGATAAAACATTAGAGTCAGGCACTGAATGCGTGGTGTGTGTGTGTGTGAACAGTAGCTGATGGACCGGCAGGCTATTGCAATGATCCCGCTTAGAGTTATCTCCAGAGTGTGGAACAGTTTGCTTCCCCAGTCACACTGTAAAGGAAACAAAAGACAAAACATATTTAATCACATGCACAGAATCAAAAAAATGTACCAACATGACTAATAGGCGTGAAATGGACTTGTATTACGTCACATTTCTTCTACTGTATGTAGTTCACGTGTATGACTGGCCATTTCAGACGTTCTCTCAGAGCCTCTACCAGGTTATAAAATCCTGTTTCTAATAATAATTGCTCAAGCGTAATCATAATTTACAGGATCGGGTCAAGAAACCAAAACTAGCCAGTACAACCCCACAAATATTAGCGTTAGCATCTCCATGGTAGGTTTCTCATCTGCCGTGTGAAAGGTCCAGGTTTAATTCCCACCCAACGCCCAAACCCCAGCTACTGGTTATAACGTGAGCTTTAGAACAGCTGTGGCAACGACTGTTAAAAATATGATAAAGTGTTTGGCTTTCTCGAGTTAATGGAACTATCAAGCAAACTATAACACTCATGTGGCTAGTTTTTTTTTTTTTTGCCTAGTTTTGATTTGGTTACATCCAACGTCGCCTTCTCAAGCATGCAGCGGTAGCAAGATCCAGCACATACGAGGTCTGTCCAAAATAAAGCCCAGCCATTGTTAATATCACAGGGACGGTTTGCCGAGGAGAGTGAACAGGGACGACTTCACTGTACTACGGGCTCTAGACGCCGTCGAGTCGAATTTTGCGTTATGCTTGGACGTTCCTCCTCTGAAACTATTCAGATGATTCAGAAAGCTTTCGGGGGCAAGAAGTGAAGCACGGAAGCTTCAGAGATGGTCAGGGAATCTGTTGAAAGTGATCCATGATTTGGATCCATGTTCTCTCATGTTGTTACCCGAGAACACGGACCGTGTGAGAACTAGAAGCATGATTAGGAGTTTATCAGACGTAATCCAGTCATCACACGGCTGGTTGGTTTCTGGACAGATCTTGTATGCAGTTGAATAAATGGTGAATAAATGAGTCGTTTGGTCTGTCCGGTGTGCTTCGTTAAGATTACTGACGCCAGTCGAACATGTTGTCCGTCAGATAGGTATCCATTTATTAACAGCAAAGAACAGAGTTTGTATACGTTTTCTATGCTCAACACTTCATGTTGTGTGCATCTGTTACTCCAAAGAATGTAAACCATTCAGACATTTCCTGGTGAAGAACAATGAGTAGAATTTGGGCAGATGAATGAATGTTCAACTATTGGCCATGAATTGGGCAACTCTGAATGTTTTCTATATTAAATCATGATTATAATGGTTTTATGCAGAAAACAGTGAATCACACACACACACACAAAGACTTGAGCTAGGTTTTCAGAGACTGATCTACATAAAGTAGACGATTCAATGAGGAAGAGCATTACGTGTGTTACTCGAACCGATACGCCATGGAAAGACACCAGGGAATATCTAAATACAGGTTTTCACATCCTTGTGATGAGTTGTGGCTCAGAGAGAGTCTCAGTAACCGTACCAGCGCGAGCCAGCATGACGTTACTCAGTCATCATCATCGTCAGGGACGAAGATATCGTGCTCCTCCAGGATAGTTGCAAACTGCTTGCTGATGCACGTGCCCATGTAGAGGAACGGGACCACCAGCACGGCCATGCGCACGGCACCGAACGGGACCTGAAAAATCACAACAAGTGAGAAATGAGCTCGAAATTAATGAGTAAAGCAGCCCAGCTCTGTATGTGCTCCAAAGCAGAGGCTCCTGAAACACCTGGGCCAGGTAATATGACCAAGCCAGGGTGTGTGTGTGTGTGTGTGTGTGTGCGCGCGTGTGAAGCTAAAACAAAATACATAGAGCTGAAAATCCTGAACTTTTTAAAATTTGTATAAAATTTAAGCATACTCTATGGTTTAATATTTATAAAGTAAACAATTTACTATCCAGTCACTTAACATAATTTGTGAGTTACTTTGGACTTTTTTGTTTAAAATGTCTATAATATAATTATTTATTTGGGAACACCACGCCTTTAAGTACTATAACAACATTTTAAAAGAGTCTTTTTAATGGAAACTGTTTGTCAGTATTCACTTCCGCATTCAAACGCTGTGCGTCGAAGAAAAATTTTAAATAACGCGCGTTGATTGGCCCAGAAAACGTCCGTCAAGAAACTGTTTTTCTCTTTTTATTGGCTCGCTGGCTACCGTGGTAACGACACACAAGTTACACCCATTTAACCGTATAAACATTCAAACTACATTTACATTTAATGGGAATAACATTACTTACTTCACGATATTTGTATGGAATTACTTTAGATTAAAAAAGAAAAAAAAAGTCCAAAACAGTGTTGTTATTCGATAGTTAGCTGCTTTACAATACAAATAGTTTCCGCAACAAAAAATAAATAAATAAATAAAAAGTGATTGGTCAGACCAGCTGTCCGTCAAACTCATCCTCGATTTTGATTGGTTCGCGGGTATCTACGTTCTCACGTAGCCACGTCGTCGACCTGTAGTTACGCCTAGTTTATTGTGTTACATTAGAAAGAAAGAATAAAGCTCACATACTTTCTCAGGTTTGGGGAGAATAGCGCCTGATGTTGATGTCACCGCGTTTCGACTCAATATAACTCCTTTTATATTTCGTGAATTTAATCCACCGTTCCGGGTGAGGAAAGTCCGAAATAAGGCTCGCGCCGCCAACGCCATGTTTCCGGTTTTAATGTTCAGTAGAGGGAGAGACCCGCACTCTTATAGCACGGTCCCTTCTGTTTCGCTAGGGGGCGCCAAAGATACTTTTTAAAAAAATAATTATTATGTCATCAGCCCTATTACGTCATAGCGTGTGACCGGCCCCCTTGCTCCCTAAGGATTATGGTCCAAGTACTGTGGCATCCGTTTTATTATATCATAGTCTGTTAAGGGCCCTCTTGTTTGTTTTTTCTAGCATCCAGGGCATTTTGAGGGTCTTAATATGGCAAGGCCCATATGATCTCAAGACATTGATGATGCAAACTTGTAATGGGATTTTTGATATCTCAGCAAGGCCTTAAACTTGGCAAAAAGTGGCTATTGCCTTCCTTAATTATATTTCATTATATAGTCTGATAAAATGTCATAATGGTAACCTTGGTAAGTGCTTGGGCCCGCTCATCGTTGTTTGTAACAGTAATAATAATAATAATAATAATAATTAGGTACAATTCTTTATGTAGGGCCATTCTTTATGTAGGAAATAGTATTATACTCAACACAAACTACAGCAAGGTTTTTAGCAACTAGAAACTTTCATTCATTTACTATACCACTTATACCCTTGCATAGGCGGGTACAACTCCATGCACAGAGACCCCGAGGTGCAAATCGAACCCTTAACCCTGGAAGTGCAAAAGTCACAGTACTAACCACTAGGCCACTGCGAAATATTTGATGTACAATAATTACCTTTCACTTAATACTGAGGAACTGGAAGAATATAAAAGCAAAGCTCATAAATACATGACAATAAAACAATTATCGAAGGTACTTTAATTATCGCTCCTAAATGGTTATCTTTACGGATAGGATCTGTGCAAGGCATATTGTAAGATATGCTACGTAGCCAAAAGTATGCAGACACCAGCACATTACATCCACGTCTTGTTGAACAACATTCTAGATTTATTCCTTCTTTGTTGGAGAACCATCCGATCTGCAGCAACTTGGCACAGGATTTTTTTTTTTTTAATGCCAGATGCCCTTCCTAATGCAACCCTCCCATTTTATCCAGGATTAGGACGAGCACTTTATCCAGTGGCTGAGGTTTGAGGCATTGAACCCGGGCCTTCTGCATGGCAGGTGAGAAACCTGTCCCTGGGCCACTAAGGCCCAGATATAGTCCTTGTTTGCTGTTATGAAAATCTCCACTCTATTGATAAGGATTTTCTCAGTTGTTTAGTGTGCAACAGGAGCATCGTTGCTTTCTGTACAATCCTGTACTTATATATTTGTTAAAACAGTCTAAGGAAACACATAGTTTTGGATTGTATATGCATTTGTGATGAATTCTTGTGCTTATGTGTGTGATTTTTGTTTTGTGATTATTATAATTATTATTAGATTTCATAAAAATTTTTAAAAATTTAAAAAACTGTCCACATTAGTTCTAAACCTGAACTCTTGTTCACTTTCTAATGCATTTGTTTCCTGATTATGTTTCCTATCAGATTCTATGTGCAGCTCCGTAACATCCAATAAGAAACCGGCATCTCATTGAGTGACATTTAAATCGACCAATCAGTGCGTGCAAGCGCTGAGTCAGTAACCAATCGTTGGATGAGGTGGGCTGGACTGCAGGCACGTCTGTAGATTTTTTTCGCTGAAGGAAAAAATGGCGCCCAGCTCGAAATCGGGAAAAGAAGACAACGGCAACAAACAAAAACAGCAAAGGAAACACAAAGACCACATTGTCAAACTGCTCGCTCGTGGAAAGGTCTTGAAGCTGTGTATTTTTTCAGCGTGTTGGCTTGTGTGCCGTTTAACGGCAAACGAATTTGAATGCTAGCGACGGGTACACTATTAGGGAAGCTAAACCTAGCCAGCGGTCTGGTCCTAAATCACATATATTCTAACCGCGTAGTGCTTAATGTAGGGCGCATCAGCCGATATAATTGTGGATTGCGTAGTGCCCGGATGTGGCGGAGTACTTAGCAATTTGGGACACGCCGCTATTTGAGTATGCATGTATAATGGGTGTTAAAACTCATTTATTTATGTGTCGTTGTGATTCAAGGATACGTTGTTAGATTTATATATTTTTTTCAATCGGGACGGTGCTTTTATAATTTTTTAAATAAATATTATAAGAACTTGGATGAAGTATAATTTTATACTAGTCCTAGCTAAGCTAGCAACAACAATAACAGTTAGTACAATGCTAGCTCGAAAACGAGAGAGATCTCAGGAACACAATGAATTAAAAATACAGTCGCTTGTAGTAATGTTTTTAGTACACATATTGCTTTTAATAATAATATTAGACCGCTGTCAATTCATAAATTGCTTTGATTTGTTGGAATGAGCAACTTTTGATTTTTAAGGCTGCATGTTTCTCATCTGTAACTAAATTAAGACTTAACTCGTCCATTAACTGTGTTGGTATAAGATGTACAGATACATAGGACTGCTCAAAAAGTTTAGGTTTAACTGTCAAGACATAATATTTGTCCTGATTTAGGTTTACTGTTTTAATGACATCATCAGGTTTTGTCTGTCTGTCTGTCTCCAGCTGTCTGGACAGCTGTCTCAGAGACTGTTCCGGAAGCTGCCGCCCCGTGTGTGTGTCCCCTTGAAGGCTATAGTGAGCGAGGAGTTCCTCCGTGCAGGGTGAGTGTGTCTTCGGGTCCTCCTCCGCTCTCCACCTGGTCTCTCTGCCCCTCATCTTCCAACTGAGGGTGCCAAAACTTATGTACTTTAGGGAATGAAAGCCCTTTAAGATGCAGATACTTGCAGTAAATAAATAAATCAGATGTTCACACAGTCCACTTACAAGTCGTGACCAATGAGCTGCATCGATTATACTCCAGGTGTTAAAAGTATTGGCACCCTTATCAAAAGCTGTTCGGGCTCAGCTCAGATCTTCTCTTCCCCGATCTCCTTTGTTTCAGTCACATCTTCCTCGGCTTCACAAAATGCGGGCGTTACGTCTTGTCCTACACGAGCGACTGCGGCGAGGACGATGATTTCTCCTTCTACACCTACCATCTGTACTGGTGGGAGTTCAACCTGCACAGTCGCCTCAAACAGGTAACACACTGCCTCAGACGAGCAGAGGGGTGTCGCCCCTGCAGTGTGTGTCGTGGACTCTCAAGGGGTAGAAACAGAAGGTTTTTAATTAAAAACATCAGCTGTTGTGTTTGTGTGTTATGTCTGCCCGAACACTTTGCCAGACCAGACTCTGGTGCTTGTGTGTGTGATTAATCTGTTTATTGCCTCTGATTCTCAGGTGCACCATGTGAGATTGTTTGCGGGTGAAGATATCTACACTGAGCTTTACCTGACCGTCTGCGAGTGGCACAACGATCACTCAAAGATCGTCATCTTCGGCTTCAAGTGAGAGGCTCATGTTTCTCTCTCTCCATAATCGAGACCACGCAGAGGCCACGCCTCCTTCACTCAGACTGATGCACGCAGAGGCCACGCCTCCTTCACTCAGACTGACGCACGCAGAGGCCACGCCTCCTTCACACAGACTGACACACACAAACCACGCCTCCTATATTGAGACTGATACACAGGCCACGCCCCTTCTGCGCAGACTGGCGCAAGCAGAGGCCACGCCTCCTTCACTCGGACTGATGCACACAGAGGCCACGCCTCCTTTACTCAGACCGACGTGCACAAAGGCCTCACTCAAAGGCTTCACTCAGACTGACGCAGACACAGAGGCCACGCCTCCTTTGCTGAGACTGACACACACAGACCACGCCTCCTATATTGAGACTGATACACACACGCATGCCTCCATGGCCACACCACCTTCAAAAATTGTTTGTTTTGGTTTGCCCATCTGTGTACTTTCTGTAGACAGAATATTTACACTCTGTGTGTGTGTGTGTGTGTATGTGTGTGTGTCAGTACTCGCAGCAGCACGGCTCTGATGAACATGATGATGAGTGACGAGAACAACAGAGACATTTACATCACTATCGCTTCCATGCCTCCTGCACAGCGGTGCCAACAGTGCTGCCCCCTGCCCACGACCTCCACTATACGCACAGGTACACACACACACACACACACACACACACACACCGGTATGCACGCACTACACTCACACTTTACATTAGTGTTTTTCTGTTCTGATTGGTGTCTGTGTGTAGGAGGGGAGTGTCTGGAGCACGGCTACGTCCTGAACGCTCGTTATCAGGTGGTTTATCCGTTCCCCACCTTCCAACCCGCGCTGCAGCTGAAGAAGGATCAGGTCATCCTCCTCAACACCAGCTACTCACTGGTGGCCTGCGCCATCTCGCTCTGCTCTGGTCAGCAACTTGTGTGTGTGTTGTGTGTGTCAGCTCGTGTGTTACAGTTTGTCCTTGTTAGTGTTTTTGTCTCTGTATGTGTGTGTGTTCAGTTTGTAATTATCTTTTGTTACTGGATGTGACTGTAATAATGAACAATACTCACTACCACCCCCTTCAGGTGAAGAGCAACAGCAGCAGGCGGATGTACAGAATAATCAGATCCTGTACCGAAAACGAGCGACTCCCACCTCCGACTCCCGTCATCATCCTCCCAGCCTGTCCTCCTCTTCCTCCTCCTCTTCCTCCTCTCATGGGTCACCGACCAATCCCCACGCGACGCCGCTCTCCCCAGGACGATCCCAGGCCGCCATGCGAGCGCGCGAGTTCGCCGCCGACATCTTCCGGCGCGCCCAGGCAGGGACGGATGGAGACGCCGAGCGACGGAGACGGGACAGCGAGGCGAAGACCTCGCGCACTGCTGCAGCGGAGTCCGAACGAAGACGGACAGAAGAAAGGCGGGAGGACACGGAGGGGCCGTCCACCTCACAGGGGAAGGGAAGTACCCCGCCGTCCACCGAGATAGAGGACAACGTCGCGTGCAACACGGTCATGTCCCCAGTGTCCACGTCGTCATTGTGCTCGCTCTCGCCGCGCACCTCATCATCGTCATCATCATCATCATCACCACCATCGTCCACTCCAGAGCCGGGATACGTCAACTACACACGACTCAGATACAGGCTACAGCAGCCCGGGGCGACCGAGCAGGACAACGGTAACACACACACACACACACACACACACACACAACTTTTCACTTTAGCTACCATGTCATTAGTCAGAATGTCTGAGTGTGTATGATTTAAAAAAAAAAAAAAAAAAAAAAAGATGTATTTCATGTTGTAAAGTAACTTGATAAACTCAGACGTTGTCTCTGTGTCTCAGGAGAAGAGGAGGATAAAGTTCAGCTCCCGTTCACCGTCTCAGACCTGATGGGGAGGAACCTGCAGCTGGTGACGGGACAGTACACGGGACCGGTGTGTATATCTGTCTCTTTCTCTGTGTGTGTGTGTGTGTGTGTGTGTGTGTGTGTGGCATATATATATATTTTTTTTAATAAAATCTTGTGAAAATCTCACAAGATGTTTTTTTGTGTGTGTGGTGTGTATGTGATGAGGTTTAGGCGAGTTAAGAACATAGTGTGTGCGCGCATTAATCCGTGCTGGTCCGTTTCTCCCACAGTGTGTGTGTGTGGAGCAGCTGACCCTGGATTTTGAGTACCTGATTAACGAGGTGATCCGAAACGATGCGGAGTGGGCCTCGCAGTTCTGCTCCTTCAGCGACTACGACGTCGTAATTCTTGAGGTGTGTGTGTGAGAACACACTTGGAACATATATGCCCGCCTGCCTAAGCGATCACTCCCTGCATTAATTTCGTTGTTTTCATGTTAGTTCCTTTTATTGCCATGACAACACTTGGCACTGTGTGTTGTTGAGGTCTGTTTCCATGGCGACAGGTTTGCCCGGAGACAAATATAGTGGTGATAAATATCGGACTTCTGCTGCTGGCCTTCTCCAACTGTGAGGAGGAACACAGCAGGTATATATATATACACACACACACACACACACACACACAGTTTGCAGATTGAATATGAAATATATATATATAAAAATGTGTGTGTGTGTGTGTTTTCAGGCCTAAATCGTATCACTCCAGTCTGCAGGTCAGCTGGGATCTGAACACAGGTGCCTGCTGCACCGTTGGGGTCGGTGAGCTTACCGAGGTCAAAGGTCAAACCAGGTGAGCGTTACATGTTAAACGGTGTATTAAAGCGTTTAGATGAAAATCGTTGTGGGCGTGGCTTAATATATCCGAAGCGGCAAGCCCTCTGTCCGAGACTTTAATGCTGCGACCTATCGTTTAATCAAGACTTATTGTTTCTAAATAATCCTTGTGATTAGTGGTTAACGAAGCTTTACAGGGTTTTTTTGTATTTTTTTTTTTCTTTACACAATTTAAGCCCCGCCCACTTGGAAAGTTTTTTATGTAGGCTTGTAAATTTTCCAGTTGTTTAGACGATGAGCTCAGACATCATGTTACACATTTGGGTTACAATGTTATAGTAAACAGTAGATGCGCTGTGACTGAGCGTGGGAGACGGTTACCCACAATCTCTCAGCGCAAAGATTTTGCTCGTCTTGCAAAACGCTCCCAGACCCAGTTTTTCGCAATCCAAGGTTCCACTGTATTTCTTTATTTATTTATTATATATACACATTTTTTCTCTCTTTGGTTCTTTCCTCCTCACTCTGGCTCAGCGGAAGTGTGTGGAGCTCGTACAGGAAGTCGTGCGTGAACACAGTCATGAGGTGGCTTGTCCCTGAGAGCAGCTCACGCTACATCAATCGCATGACCAACGAAGCCCTACACAAAGGTGTGTCTGTCTGTCTGTCTGTCTCTCTCACTCATACACACAGGTCATGTGATAACATTTCTGTATATCGGTAGCAGAATAATTCAGTTCAGACAAGCATAAACCGTGTGTGTGTGTGTGTGTGTGTGTGTGTGTATATATATATACACTATATACACTGGTGCTGCGTCAGTAATGAAATAAATGTGAATGAAATCTGTTCGTCTCTACAACGGATGGGATTAACACCGGTCGTGTCGTTTGTTTCGTAGGTACCTCTCTTCAAGTGCTCGCGGACACCGACAGAGCCACGTGGATCGTCCTGTAATGAAGAAACAATAGCATCCACTCACACACACACACACACACTCAGTTCTGTGAGCCATGCACGCTGCTGCTGCACTAAAAATCATTCAGACTCTGCTGGACCGAACAAATCGTCTGTGCTGAAATTCTTTTTTTTTTTTTTTTTTTTTTAACAACACGTGTCTCTTTGTTGCGCGTGATCAATCCGTTCCACCGTTTCTCCTCAGTCACTACCGATCAGAGACGATTGGTTCAGATCTTACACACCCGTCACTCTAAAGATGGTGCTTCTAACCCACGCTTCTGACTTTTGTAAAGTTGTCCCCCTCCCTCCCCTCCCCATCATCATACACACACACACACACAGTGTTGTTCTTTGCATTTTTTATTTATCTGTTAATCCAGTTTCTCATTAGTCTAGACCAGGAGTTAGTTGTAAAATGAATTGAGGATGTGAAGGCGGCAGTGAAGCCTGACTAAGTCTCCAGCTTGTTCCAGCGTCCAGGTTTCCAGAGCCGCTGCGGTAATCATCGATCCCGTAGACAGGTTTGTTCGTCATCAGAGCAAATAATAACACTAATTCAGTTTTTTTTTTTTCGTACTTTCTGAATGAGTTCACACATTTGTTTTGTTGGGGCAGTTTCAGGGGAGCTCGCCAATGAGCTTGCTTCTTTTTTTTACGTATAGAAACGCTGTGGATTATTGATCACACCAGTTTGTCATTATTTTATTTCCCATTTTTTGTTAGTTTTTTTTTTGTTTCTTTGTTTCTTTGTTTTAATAGTGGTCATGCTGAACCTCTACAGAATATGAACATTACTTGATATTGTCCTTACTTGATAATTTTTTAATAAAAACAAATAATTCTAAACATTTTAAATGTGGTCAACTCATCCTGCATTCAGTCAAATGTTCCCAATTTCTGACCGGAAGGAGGGGGAAGAAAAAAACTCGACTGTTTATTTGATTGTATATACAGTGGTTAGGGTTCACAAACATAATTCGCTCCTAAGTTCTGTTCCTGACCCAATTTGGTGGTACCCTGGTTCAGTTTTTTTTCTATAGGAATACATGGAAATAGAATTAATTCGTTCCCCATAACTATGAATTATACAACTCTGGGGGGGGGGGGGGGGGGGG